>PJEX01000084.1:9344-71884 GCA_005350895.1 Colletotrichum tanaceti
CTATATAGTCTTAGGTTTATATAGAAACTAAATAAAGGTAGTATCTATAAGGTCTTAGGTTTATATAGAAACTAAATAAAGGTAGTATCTATAAGGTCTTAGGTTTATATAGAAACTAAAGGAAGGTAGTGTCTATAAGGTCTTAGGTTTATATAGAAACTAAAGGAAGGTAGTATCTATAAGGTCTTAGGTTTATATGGAAACTAAAGGAAGGTAGTAGCTATATAGTCTTAGGTTTATATAGAAACTAAAGGAAGGTAGTATCTATAAGGTCTTAGGTTTATATAGAAACTAAAGGAAGGTAGTATCTAAAAGGTCTTAGGTTTATATAGAAACTAAAGGAGGTAGTGTCTATAAGTCTTAGGTTTATATAACCTAATATTAACTATAGGAAACTAATATTTTATTATTATAGTTATAAAATGTAGTAGTTTAATATGAATTTTGCTCCTTAACTAGCTTTTTATACAAAACCTTATAGTGTAAAAAGTCGAAATTCCTTCTATTTCTAACTTTTTTTCTATTCCTAACTAGAAAGTTAACTAATAAAACTAATTATACCTCTACTAACGCCTCTACTAAAGACCTCTTTCTTTACTACTCTTACTATAGCGCTAATAAAGGGGTAGGAAGAAGGATCTTAACTACTTAAGGACGCTAAGAATATAATTCCTAAGTAAAAACCCTTCTAATAATCCTTTAAAGCTATATTTCTAGCTAGATATACCTATTAATAGCATTAATTAAAGAAGGTTATAGAGTTAACTAAAAGGAAAGATAGTACTTAGGTATAAGAGTAGACTAATTACCTAATTTAGCCCTTAGGTATAAGCTTATAGAATAACGTTTTAAGTAAGCTAAAAGTATACTTACTAAGGGTATAGTCTAAGGAGAACTAAAGGCTAGAGTTAGGGTATAATAGGGCTCCTATAAGCACTATAAGCACTTACTAAAAGTTATTACCTCCCCTTCCTATCTCTTATAATTAATTATTAGACTACTTATTAAGTAACTCTTTTTAAGTAGCTAAGATAAGCTATCTTAATAGCTATAAAGATTTACACTTATAGTAAGAGGTCTCTAAAGCAGCTATACATAGGAATTAGATTCTTAGGTACTAATAGGTATATACCTATAAGCTTAATAAGTATAGCAGGCTCCTTAAGATAATGGCTAGGCTTTTTATATAAGGTAACTAATAAGAGAAGAACTTATCAGATATATATATAGCTATACTAGTAGGTATATCTTTTTAAATACTAATAACCCTAGCAGCCTATTTTACCCTTAAGCTACTATAATATAATATAGTAAATGTATTTATCTATACTAAAACTAATAAAGAGGTATATATAGAGATACCCTCTAGATCCTATAAGAAAAGAGTAGTCTTATACCTTTAGAAAGCATTTTATAGGTTTTATAGGTTACTACTACTTTAGTAATACTACTTTAAGGTAAGGCTTATAGTATATAGTTTCTAATATATACTTAGTAAAGACTACTACTAGTAAAAGGGCTAAGTTACCTTCTTCTTCTATATTAATAACTATATTATAGCGTTTCTAAAGGCCTATAAGTATATAGCGCTTATAGAGATAAATACCCTCTAAGTAAATTACTACCTTAAAGGAGGAGAAAACCTTTAATAGTTCCTAGAGATTAAGATCTTATATAAGTAGTATATAAGATACCTTTAGCTCTTATAAGCTATATAATTAGAGAAGACTACTAAGCTACTCTCTGTATATACTAACCTTATAGATTATAGGCCTAACTATATACCTATAATAAAGGTTAAGCTACTACTATATAAAGAAAATATATACCTAGTAGAGGTTATAAAATACTAGGGTAAAGTTAGTATAATACTATATACTACTATTATAATATACCCTAATATTACTTTTATAGCTAGCTAACTTATAAGATTTAATTAGAACCTAGGAGAAGCTAACTAAAAGGTAGCTAACTGTATACTAAAATACCTCTATAAAGTATAGTACTTTTACCTTTACTTTAGAGCTACTCTAAGTAGTCTAAAAGACTTACTAAAAGTTACCTCTAATTTATCTTTTACTAATAACTCCCTTAATTGAAGGATATCCTAAGCCTTTACTATAATGCTATTTAGAGGTATAATAGTATAATATACTAATAAGTAGGATATAGTAACTATATTAACTACTAAGGTAGAGCTCCTTACCCTCTTATAAGTAGCTAAAGAAGTAATTTTAGAAGCTAATTAATTACTTAATTATAGGTATAGCTGCCTACTAAGTAAGGTAGTAGTATAATATATATAGTAGATAATAATATACCTATAAGAATATAGATCTAATATAATAATTAATAGACTATTAACCTTATTTATAAGGAGCTCTCTAAGCTATATATAAAGCTCTACTATATTAATATTTATACTTACTAGTTATACTAGGAGGTTATAAGAGACTATACTACTATTATATATATATTATCTCCTAAGCTTATAGTAGATAGTCTTATAAAAGCCTTTAACTTTCTAAAGTACTTAGCCTTCTATAAGTAATTAAATATTAATAACAAGCAGTAAGATCTTAAGTTTAACTATATAGAGGAGCTTATAAGGGATAAAAAGCACTTAGAAGTATAGATAAAGAAGGATAATATATAGGCTATAGAGGAGACTTATAATCTCCTATACATTTAAGTACTCTATAAGCACTATAGGGATAAGAAAGGACTTTCCAGGCGTCTTTAAGGCGTCTAACTATTATAATTGCTAATTGTAAGGGGCTAATAAAAGGCCTTCCCTAAAGGGGTATATTAAATTAGTAGGTATGTATATAGGGTATAGCTTAGGCGCTACCTAAGCAACCTAGAGATAGGGTATAACTAGCCTAGATAAGCCTAGCTATAATAGAGAGTCTGCTATAGGCTTAGCCTTAGGTAACAGGCTTTATAGAGGCCTTAGGCACCTAGAAAAGGGGTTCCTAAGGGCCTTATTAGGTCGTAAGGGCTAGAGGCTAAATAGTTACACACACATCACTAGATTAATTAATATACATACAATTGAGCCACGATTATCCCTGTATAACTTAACAGGTGGAATTCTCCTGTGTTGTTTTGAGGTTCTTGAGGCAATCAAGACAGGATTTTTGGCAAGCCTCTATTAGTTACCGTGCAGGCGCTCGGAGTCGGTCAGGTCACATAGCGCAGCGACAACAGTTAATAGAACTTCCGCCTCTAGGAAATTTCCACGCTTAACCGATGATTGCATCCAACCGTATCTCATTAGAGTTGAACCTTTCGTATTTTCGAGGTGGCTGGCTTCCTCGACCAATCGATCGGCACAAGCCTGAATTAACTCTGTTGGCGCTAGCAATGTGCACACTGCAGGTAGGTGGATTAGCAATCCTGTCATGTGGGTGCCATGATAGGAACGCTCCCGAGATCAGCCTTTAAGATAAGCCTTTGCTAAGCACTAGCAAGAATGGGAGCGAGTAGGTGTAGAGCCAATTAGATTTATTATCTAGAAAAATCCAGTACTATTCGCCCAATCACATACCTTTATATTGCTTTTTGGAGTAAACCTAGGGTTTTAAGGCCTTGGCAAGATGGCGTCTTCCCGCACCTAATGGGATAATTTGCCTATAACATAGGAGTAGAAGCGGGGAAGCTATGTAACGGAACCCAGCCTCATTCCCGTCGGGTTTCAGGGGAGAGTGAGGAACTTCTAGCCAACTGCATACCTTTCACTATAACATCGGTACTAACAACGGATTGACAGGCTCGTGATTGCATGCATGTGGTGGTGACGCACGGCAATAGATATGACTGACTTATTCCTCTTTAAATGGTAATTATTGGCTATTTTGATTACCTAATTTCAAGCTTCTATCAACGGGTTAGGCTGCAGCCGACCCCATGTTTCAACTTCTAACTTCTATTAATCTAGGCAGTTCTGATTGAGGGTCCATGTGTAGTGCCGTTTTTCCGGAAGCATGCGCAAATTCAAGGATCTTAGATTCACTATTGGTTATAAGCTGTTGAAGACCACTATTGCTAGCCCTTGTGTAACAGGATACTACCTGCCTAAATCTGCTAGCCTGGAGTCTTGTTAGTTTTACCCGACTGATTCCAGAACCCCCGGTGGCTTCGCCGCAAGTCTGCAGCTAATAAATTGCGGGACCAACGTCCGGCCAACATAAACCCCCAAGCCTTTCCCAGCCTTTGCTTCTTCTAAGTGTGAAAGATAACCTTGCACCTCGCCCTAGGCTGTCTTCTTACGTCAAATCTGACTATGGCCTCTAACGACGAGGTTGAGGCAATCGCCTCTGACCCAAACTTCGAGATCATTACAACCTTTGCCTACTCAGCTGGTCTCCCCCACAACGAGGCATCTCTGTCGGGATCGCACTGCTACCTGCTTCAGCACGGGATCGATCGTCTCCAAGCCGCGGCGTCTGATCTTTCATGGACCGCCGTGGCTGAGGACTTGCGTAGCATCGATCGAGTACAATCACTATCCAAGGAGGTCGGCGCCCATATGCTTTCAACCCATGGCGAAGCATCCAAAGATCCGGGCAGACGCTTCGTCGTGCGCTTGGCTTTGAAGAGGGACGGGATCCTCAGCATTATGTCGGGCCCAAGGCCCAACTCAACGGATCCACTTTACCCAATGACCTTGTCAAACATCATGAACACTCTCCGTATTTCGAAAATCCCCGTTTACCTGGACACGGAGCCGACAACGCCCTCGCTGTTCACCAAGCACAAGACAACGCATCGCCAGCCTTACAATGCCGCTTGGAGACGTGTGGGTATGGACGAGACGACATCGCCTGCTGAATGTGATGTGCTGTTACAGAATGAGAACGGCTATATCATGGGAGCCGCGTTCAGGACGGTGTACTTTTGGAGGGATGGAAGACTGGTGACTCCGAGTAGTGTGACTGGATGCAAGATGGGCGTCTCGAGAAGATGGGCAATCGACAATGCAGGTGTGAAGGAAACATTGATCACAGCCATGGACATCAGCGATGGCGAAGTGGTTTGGTTGAGTTCGGCTGTGGGGGGCTTTATACAGGGAAAGGTTACTCTGGAAAGAAAGACTCGAAATAACTAAGTTTGCGAGCCCGCGGATGCTTCCGGCTTTTTGATTTACGGTATTTCAAGCAAATGGATCTCCAGAGCTCTCAGATAAATAGTAAATAGTCTATGTATTCATGACCGACTCTGACTTTAAGTGAAATGCGTAACAAAAGACTACTGGGTTAGGTTTGTTATATCTCGTGTTCAGAGGTTTCGCGGAATCATGGCTAGCACGTTCCCCCAGATGAGACCTACAACATCAAATGGGCTGGCCTGCGTACATTGATTTTCTTTCTGGTCCCAGGAAGAGAAGACTAGCCGAGCAATCGCGCAAAGCCACTCAAGACGCACTGGAGCCTCTGCATGAAAACTGGTCAGAAGTCGCACACCCCGTCACGCTGGTCGACTTGTGCGATGTCGTGCTGCACAGGGCCGTCGTCCTGCGAGAAAACTCTTCTTGCGAGTTTACGACCGACCTGCGTCTTGTTCGCA
Organism: Colletotrichum tanaceti; assembly: GCA_005350895.1. Taxonomy (NCBI): domain Eukaryota; kingdom Fungi; phylum Ascomycota; class Sordariomycetes; order Glomerellales; family Glomerellaceae; genus Colletotrichum; species Colletotrichum tanaceti. The sequence continues at coordinate 14,913 of PJEX01000084.1, forward strand.
AGGGACAGCATCTGCTCTCGGCCGAGTTTTCCTTCTCGGCCGCACAGTCGGACTCGGACGCGGCGCCAGACGTGACCTGCAGCGGCCGTATCGAGGTACACCTGGGCGAGGACGACGACGATGCGAACCGAGAAGAAGCGCTGCTACCGTCGCCGAGCCAACCGCCGCCCAATCTCGGCCCCGTCGACGTCGACCTCTTCTACTCGTCCCTGAAGAAGGTCGGGTTGGCCTTTAGCGGGCTCTTCCGCGGGACCAAGTCACCCCAGCGGTCGCTTGGGTACGCTTCCGCGTCGGCGTCGTGGGATGAGGCCGACGGCGACATGGACACCATGAGGTGCACGTGATCCCCAGAGACGCCCTTCCGGGACGCCCATCGTCTTCCGTAGCATATCCCGCCATCGTCGACTGGCATGTCAGGTATCATGGGAACAGCAGTGACAAGGTCACTGTTCAGGTGAAGGCCTTGGACCCGACAGGGATATTCTCCTCTTCCAAGACGCACCTTATGGTGGGCCTGAATGGTGATCTCGGACAATCCATCTGCGGCTTCATGGCGCGGAACGGCGCCCGCCATATCGCAATAACGAGCCGCGGCGGCGAGGTGAACCCCGAGTGGCTTACGACGATGCAGAGACAAGGGATCAACGTTGGCGTGTATGCGATGGACGTCACCAACAAAGACGACATCCGCGCGACCCTCGAGCAGATGCGGAGCGACGGTATGCCGGCCGTCGGCGGCGTCGCCAACGGGGCGCTTGTCCAGCGGGACAAGCTGTTCCTGAACATGGACGCCGAGAGCTTCAACGACACGTTGCGGCCCAAGGTGGACGGGTCGCGGCACTTGGACGAGCTTTTCGGAATCGGCCATGAGCTGGACTACTTTGTGCTCTTCTCATCGCTGGCCACCGTTGCCGGCAACGCCGGCCAGTCCAATTACCACGCGGCCAACATGTTCATGGCCGGGCTAGCTGCGAACCGGCGCGCAAGGGGCCTGCCGGCCTCGGTCATGCATGTGGGCGTCGTGGCCGACGCCGGCTACGTCACGCGCCAGGGTCGCCAGCTACTGGACCACCTCCGCAAGCAGTTCTTCATGCCCATCTCGGAATCAGACGCGCATCAGCTGTTCACCGAGGCCGTCCTCGCCAGCCGTCCCGACTCCGGGTTACCCGCCGATATCTGCATGGGCCTGGAGCCGTTCCCGGACCGCCCGGGCGACGCTGACCTCGTGAGGCCGTCGTGGGTCAGCGACCGCCGGCTGTCGCACTTCGTCCTGCCACCGCCCGACCAAGACAAGCAAGCGGCCGGCTCCTGTGGGGTGGTGGGAGGCAATGACGACAAGGCATTGCCACTCCGTCAGAGACTAGACAGCACCTCGTCAGCGGAGGCGGCCGAGGCCATGGCCATGCTGCAAGATGCATTCTCGGCCAAGCTCGAGACCCTGCTGCAGCTCGACGCCGGGTCTATCAACGTGCACGCACCGCTGCTCGACCTCGGCTTCGACTCCTTGCTGGCGGTGGAGACGCGTACATGGTTTCTGCGGGAGATTTCGGTCGACGTCCCCGTCCTCCGCTTCCTCGGGGGAGAAACCATCTCCGAAATCTGTGCCGACACGGCGGCCACGTACCTCGCCCTCCGCGGCGCCACCGGCTCGGACGTGAGCGATGGCGCGGATACCAATCCACCCATCGGATCGGACAACCTCGATGACCCGGTGGCCTCGTCACAGAGCTCAGCGCCATCGATCGTAACCCCGCCCCTGACAAGCAGCCCCAAAACGACAGCGCGTCCATCTATCGATTTGCCAAGCGGCCGTGAAGAAGACCTGAAGACAAAAGCGTCTCGGAGCAAGAGCGAGACCAAGGCCGATGGCGACGACGCAAATTCCGATACTGTTCTTCAGACGCAGTCTTCTCGGCCCCGGAAGCCATTGAGAAATACGTCCAGAGTCGAGAGACTGTCCTATCTGCAATCCAGGCTTTGGTCTCTTGGGGAGGCTCTAGACGACCCGGGGGCCAGCAACATCGCCGTCTGCTACTCCATCACGGGCCCGCTCGACGTCCCAAAGCTCCGCGAGGCGTTGGCCAAAGTCGTCGTTCATCACCCATCGCTGCGGACATGTATCTACGCAGACGACGAGACGGGCGAACCGACCCAAGCGCTCCTGCGTCAGCCGCCGTCCTCGACATTACTCTTGAAGCAAGTCCACGCGGCCACGCGCGACGACGGCGTCATCGCCCGAGAGTTCAGCGCTCTGAAGAACCGCGCGTGGGACCTCGCCTACGGGGAGACGTTCGGCGCCGTCTTGGTTCACGTCGAGGACGAGGATGCGTACGCAATCATCTTCGGCTACCCCCTCATCTTCATGGACGGCGTCAGCTGGTCCGTCTTCCCACGCGATCTGGGACGGGCGTATTCCGCGCAGACGCTGAGCCGACAGACCAAGCTGTGCATAGACGCGGCGGCCGAGCAGAGGCGGGCTGTCGAGTCCATGTCGGGCAGCGGCGCGGCCATGTGAGAGGCCATCTCCTACTGGGAAAGACTGTACACCGAGCTGCCCGAGCCGCTACCCTTCCTGCCTCTCGCTTCCGCCACACATCGCAAGCCGCTACGCCGCTACGAGGTTCACAAGTGCCTGCGGAACATCGACAGCCATCTCGTAGCCAAGATCAAGGACGCCAGCAGGGCCCTGCGCGCGACGCCGTTCCACTTCTACCTCGCCACCACGCAGGTCCTCTTCTCGAAGCTGCTACCCGACCTCGCCGAGATCTGCATCGGCGTCTTCGACTCGAACCGGCCGGATGACGGCAGCGGCAGCCTCGCCGATGTCGTCGGCTACTTCGTCAACGTGCTGCCTCTGCGCTTCCGCCTCCTTGACGACGAGCAAAGGCCGGCGGCGTCATCCTTTGCCGAAATGGTCCGGAACACGGCGATGCACGAGCTCGAGGCGCGCCGTCACGGCCACGTCCCGTTCGACGTGATCCTGGACCGCCTCCACGTGCCGCGTGACGACGCCTCCGTCAGCCCGCTGTGCCGAACCGCCTTTAACTACCGCGTCGGCGCCATGGCAGACGTGGCCCTGGGTGACGACTGCCGGCTGGCGGTGGACAGCTACAGCGACGTCCAGAACAACCGCTACGATCTAAGTTTCGGCCTCTTCGAGTCCGCGGCCGACTCGTATTCTGTGACCGTCACGTGCAAGAGCTGCATCTACAGCAGGGATGCCACCGACGTCCTAGTAGGCGCGTATGTCCATCTCAGATCTGCTCGACGCCTTGGCTTCGGATGCCTCGCGGACACTCTCGGACTACGTCTTATCTGGGCCGGCGATCGAGGCTCTGGAGGGCATCTCACTCGACAAGGGCCGATGCGAAACTTGGATCGGTTGACGCCCCCCCCACGGGAGGCCAAGTTTTTTTTGAGCGCCGTGGACGATGTGGCAGTCAAGTGGCAGCCTCTCAAGCATGTATTTTCAGTGCACCATAAGCATTACTGTCACGAGATATTCGCGTTGTGGCTGTATTGTGGCTCAACTGCACAGCCTCGCTAAGGTCTATGTCACGTGGCCACTGGTAGGGATTATATTTGTACGAGCTTAGCTCACAGTTCTCCTTTTTCTCGATTCAAGCACTTTACAAACCTTGGACCCTATGCCTAGCTGTGCACTCTAGCTCGTGAGAATTACATCAAAGTGTATACTATTTCTATGTCGTGTTGAGAAGCTTAGTAGGATTGGTGGGATTCTCAAGCAGAATCGAAAGGTAGCCTGATCCAAGCATTCTAAAACTCCAATTTGAAAAGTTTTGACTCGCGAATCCTTTCGCCGTAAAAGAAAAGGATGAACGGGAGCGGGAGAAAGGCGAGGGATATGAAGCCAAGGACCGAGTTGCCCCAGCCTACTCCCAGGGCGTCGAACATGGCGCTACCAGCCAGAGGCAGCAGGGCACCGAAGAGACAGCGGAGGATGGCACTTGCGGCCATGACCGACGCCGAGTAAACCGTGTATGCGTCGATGAGATATGTAGCGCTGGTTGTCTGTACGGGTGAGGGCGTTGTGATTAGCTTTGCTTCAAGAGTGTGCTAGTCCAGGGAAACACAAACTCACATATGCAGTTACGATGCCAATGCCGAGCAGAGCGGTTCCCATGATGGGCACAATCCAATGGGCCTTGTACTCGGCCGACCAGCCGTACCAGAAGAGGCCGACAGGGACGAACACGGCACCGACAATTAATGTGGGCAGTCGAAACTCGGGCTTGGCCACGCCATCGTTCTTCTTTGTGAGGTAGGCAGACCAGGGATCGGAGACGGCCCCGACAAATAGAAGACCCACGATAAAACCAACTCCAAGTCCAATGCTGGTCAGTCCGGACGCTCCACTGCCGAAGCCATATTGGTCTTGGAAAATGCGGGGGAAAGTCGTGAAGCAGAGGTAGGCGTAACTAAAGGCGGTGGCGGCGTATGCCGACATCAAGAAAATGATGGGGGAGACTAGCATCTTCGGAGGGCGTAGGATGGCGAACTTGAACAGCTGGCTGGGGGTCTTGCTTGTGTCCAAGGCCGACCGCAGGTCTTGGTTCCCAGTGCTCTTGCGCAGCCTGGCCGTCTTCTTCTTCAGGATAACGTATGGATACGACTCGTGCAAGAAGAGGATGACGAGGACGGCCATGACGCTCGAGGCAATGGCCATGAGCTAAAAATCCCACCGCCAGCCCGCGGCCGCCGTCAGGTTGCCGCCGATGATGGGCCCGATGGTCGGCCCCAGGGTCGGGCCCATGATGTACGCGGACATGACGCGCCCGCGCTTCTCGCGCGCAATCATGTCGGCAATGGAACTGGCGCCCAGCGTGCCCGCGCACGACCCCGCGATGCCGGCCAGCAGGCGGTACACCACCAAGGAGCCGAAGCTGTTGGCCACCGCGCAAGCGATGTTGAAGACGGTGAAGAGGAGAGTACAGGAGCGGAACACGATGGCGCGTCCATACAGCTCCGACAGAGGCGCAATGGCGAGGGGGCCGAAGGCGTATCCAAGCAGGTAGATCGTGGTCATGAGGGCCCCCAACGTCTCGTCTGTCGTGCCGAAGTGGTGCATAATGTCGGCCGCCGCCGCCGCGCTGATGGTCGAGCCTATGGGCCTAACAGAGGGCGGAAATGCATTAGCTCTGACGACTTGTGCCGATCGCTTTGGCGATTGACAATTCACTGGAGCAGGATTGAACCGGAACTTTACGAGAGCAGTGCAGTCAGGGACACGATGACGATGGTCGTCGTCTTTCTGATCGTTGACCAGTTCAGTGGGTGATCTGGGTCATTGGGGCCGTCAAAGTCGACAATGTTTGGATCCCGTAGTTCTTCTCCTTCTGCGCCATTCGTCTCTCGTTCCCAGCCCTTCTCAACTGCGACGTATTCGGTGGCTCTGGCTTCGTTCCCGGACATCGTAGGTCTGGTGTCCCGCGGGTGGGTGCGTAATTACCGAACCGACTAACCGTCAAGTCGCCCGAGAGCCACCGACAAGTACCGTCGCAATAGACTCTGGTGGGACTGGCCCGGCGTTGTTGCGTGAAGAGCACTCGAAGATGACTGGATGGGGTACCCTTGTACCAAGTTTTGTGACTTTGGCTCCTTGGTAGTTGCCGACGATGTGTGATGTGAAGAAGTAGGGAATCAATCCGGGCTATCGACTTATCTCCGCGGATTTATCCTCAGTAATATCCGGCTAGCAGAGAGTGGGACCGCAGCGGGAGCCTAACCTCCTTCCTAAACGGAGCTGGAGCATGCTCCTTCCTAGTAGAGCGGTCTTTAGCTACCTAGTACCTTCCTTGGTAGGTAGATAAGCTCTTAATACCGAAGAAAAAGAACCATGTCAAAAAAGGCAAGGCGCCCGACTTCTTCTATATAAGCCGGTTGGCCATGCTCTCGCCTTTACATGGCAAATCCGTACATTCTTGTTGCTCTGGCCCCTCACCGGTGATTATGTCAAAGATGGATTCGGCTCGCTTTGAAGGCCCTAGCCAGGGCAACATAGCTCATCTGAGCGTCATCAGCATCCAAAAGTTGCTAAGCGACGACGCCGAGGAAGCATCTAGATTGTTCTCCGCCTGTTCACAATGGGAATTTTTTTGTCTTAACCTAGGCTCTGACGAGATCAAGTCATACAGAGCAACAACCAGCCTTCTCAACGACTTCGCCGTCCAGTATTTCAACAAGCCATTAGAGGAGAAGATGCAGTATACCAACCACGCTTAGGAAACATTCAATATTTGCAGGTAAATATGCCCAACTCATTATGTTTAATTATGCTTTCGCCTAAACAGGTATCACAGTTACAAGCCGCGAAGCCTTGATTCCGGTAATATGGAAGGCAAGAAAGATGGATGCGAGGGCCTCAGGGTGCGTTTTAGATTGCTAAGCTCCCGGTTTTTATTTGACCCAGACTCACATTGCTGGTCCATGTATTGCAGCTGCCAGCCGAGGTCAACCTCCTCCCACGGACTAACCTACGGTTCCCTCGTGGCGCCGAGATGCACCGAGACCTAGCCGGCACCTTCATTGAGCAGTCACACGCTATAGCGACCTTGATTCTCAGCCGGCTATCGACCAGCCTGGATCTGACGGGTGCTTTCGCGGCTCGAGAACTTTCACCGGGAGGATCAGCCGTCAACGTCTACCGCCGTCATGCAACACTACCCCTTCGAGGGAGACCTGCCGGCGAACATGAGCAGCGGCCACTTCGCGCATACAGACACGGGTAGCGTGACGATCCTCTTCAACACCGAATGGGGCCTGCAAGTCTGCAACCCACATAGCGAGGAGTGGCAGTACGTGCCGCCAGCCAGAGGCGCGCATGCCATCGTGAACATTGGCGACACAGTAAAGTTCTTGACCGCCGGCCGCCTCAAGTCGTGCCTGCATCGTGTGGTGCCGTATCTCGACCGCTGGACCCGCGGCTCGCGCTACGCCGTCATCTTCTTCCTCCGGGCCAACAACCAGGTTGAATTCGAGGACCTCGAGGATTAGAGATGGAATGCCTACGATTGGCTCAACAGGAAGTTCTTTAACTACCGGTCGCCCCACGAGGTGCAGAAGCAAAGTCCGATGGCTACTGGTAGGCTCGGATTTGTTGGGCTTTGTAAAGCAGGAATGACTGCCTGATCTTATTATTATGATTTAGGGTGGTAACACTAGATAGACGTTCAACTGCTTCAATCGGGACAATGCTTGGGCGGTTCGACTCGCATTGTCGTATCTCATTGATTTAAAACCTGTCTATCTTTTTGTATTGATCTTATCTACGAGTATCTCCACCGAGAACTGAAAGGAATTTGGCGAGGGTAGGCAGTACGTTAAGATGATAAACAAATCTGCGACCTCCACCTTCAACACTATTCAAAAATTAAGACAACCTTTAAGACTGTAACCCTTAAGACAGACAGCAAGCCTCGACATTTGTTCAAGAACGCTTCGTGGAAGGGGATCAATGCCAGGATTGAGGCCGCGCTTCCGGTCCAGCGCCGTGTCAGACTTTTAGTTCCCTACTATACAATACACCGTCCCCATGTTTTCCCCTCACAGCAGGGGAAACATGACGGCACGTCATTTACCCTATGTATTCTGTCGAAATGGCAAAAGATAAGTGTGGGCCCACTTGTCTTGTTACCACTCCCCTTGCTAGCGCACCCTATATTTCAATATATTCCTTGCTACTATTTCCATGTATCTGTATGTCCTCAGTAGCCCTACCCCTCACTATGGACAGACACGAGAGATAACGAGAAACTAGACCTTCTTGTTGGTCGAAATAAAGCTTGGCTGACTCCTACAGGATGTACTGTAGCCATTCCGCAGTAGATGGGATATGCGGGCCTCCCGGTCTCCCCCAGCCAGAACAATGCGGGAGCGGCGGCCAGGCACGTCGTCAAAGAGACCAATCAGACCAATCAGAACAATCGGGGGCCAGGGGCTTCCAACCCAGCACGAAGAGACGGTGCCCATCAACGGCCCAATAGGATGATGAAGATTGACATCCGCTCGAAAAGCGGGAACAAGGTGTCCATTAAGAACCCTCAACCCCCGTGAATCATTAAGGGCCCTGAACCTGTCGACAATTCAATAGACCTAATGTAACGGGCTGGGCCAGTAGGAGGCTTTGCTAAACATCGCGGCCAGGATCCCCCCGCAGAACCAACGATGCCAACCATCGGATGGCCAGTGCGGTATCACATTGATCAAACCGACGGCAAGGTGGAGATGCGTAGTTTTCGCTACCGATCCTTATCTGAGGATACTTATCCCCTCAAATGCAGCAAGGCCCCAATCCACCACATTTAACAGTGGAGTGGGGCCTTGCCGCATTTGAGGGGATAGTGGTCGCTATAACCAGTTGAAAATATACTCGCCTTGGACCGTTCTACCCACGACGGGCGGGCCAATTAAATATGCAAGCTCTGCTCGTTACCATGTCGGTATGCTGGACATACGAGCCAAGACATTTATATTCTCCGGGACTTTTGGGGCCCGCCCCACCCCTGCCGACCGCAACGGCCTACTCCACTTTCATATGTCGATTCCACCTATCCGTACGTACCAATTGCGGCCAACACTAGTGTAAGACGTGCGCCACCTGTTGGTGCAAGCTGGCGCGATCTAGCCCCTTCATTTGTCAATCACGGAGCTGAAGTAGTACTATAGCGGGACGCTGGGCGAAGCCTTGTCAATCAACCCCTCGGACTCAGGCTCCAAGCACAATAACGTCGCGATCACCCCGCTCACTCGGCCTACCTGGCAAGTGATGAAGGCTTTCAGGTATTAAAGTGGGTAGGTAGGTAAGTGCGACACTTGTTTAAATACGCAGTTCATTCATCCTTCGTAACCGTACTAGTGTAGAGCTTATTGTGGTAGACCGGCCCGTGTCAATATCCTTTATCCAGTTTTCATCCTTCGCGGAGACGAAACAGTCATGCCCGACAGGCAGGGCCCAAAATTACCGTTTCGTAAGCGGCGGAGACAGGCGGTGGTGTGCACAAGTTGCCGTCGGCGGAAGATTGCATGCGATCGCAAAGCACCCTGTGCCCAGTGTGTCCTGGCTCACTTGAAGTGCACCTACTATCAGAACTATGCCTGTATCGACTCCCAAATCGACAGCCACAACAGCGCCAGCTCGCAGCCTTATTCAAGCTCATCAGCGTCAACCACGCAAGATACGCATCAATATTACAGCCCAGGGCCGCCGTCAGAGGCGCTGGCCAATGCCAACTACTTGAAGAACTTTTCTACAACCGACTTGAACGTTGCATCAGCAGTCCCAGGCGCCATCTCCGTGGACATGAGTGGCGCCGACTGGTTCGAGACCGAAGTTCTCGGCGCGCTTGACCAGCCGTTGAGCACGGCTATGGACGCTAGTGCCGTGACGCTCTTTCCCGACAGTGTAACCGCCCCGCAGGGTGCTGTTCTCAAAGTCCCGGCTGTACGCACCAGCACATTGGATAACGATTCTGCGCAAGGTATGTTTCAACCAAAGTCTCAAGTCGCATGCTTTAAAAATCCTTGGCAGCATAATTACTTATTTGATAAAATGACGTGGGTTTTTGACTGACTTGGTCGAGGGGCAAAGTACGAGCAAAAAGGATTGTTCGACGACGTCGTCAGTGTCCTGTTCCGGGGCGAGGGTCACCCGCTCCTGCAGAAATGTAAGACACTGGCGCGAGAAGTGAAATCCAAGGGGCCCGACTTCCGATCGCCCCCCATGCTTCTCCAAGAGTACATGCCTCCGAGGGAGGTTTGCGATGAGCTGGTCCGGTTGTACCTTCGAACATTTGAGTCGGTATTCCGGGTGCTTCATGTTCCCTGTTTCCGGCACGACTATCTTCGATACTGGAGCGACCCGCAGTCGGCCAGCGAGCCACTCGTTTTACAGTTGCTTCTCGTCATGGCCATCGGAACCTGCTTTTACCAAGATGCCGTCGTTACCGATGGCGCCGCCACCCTGCGCTGCCAGGCAACGCACTGGATCCATGCCTGCCAAGTGCGTCTCGCGGCCCCCTTTCGGAAGAAACACCTGAGCCTCCGCCGCGTGCAGTCACAATGCCTGCTGGTCATCGGGCTGTTGACCAACACCAACGCCGTCGGTGGCGACCTGGCCGGCATCAGCGTGGCATCCCTTGTGCAGAGCGCCATGGCCGTGGGCCTCCACATCGCGCCCAGCCAGCTGCCCGTCAGCCCATTGGAGGCCGAGGTCCGGCGACGGCTGTGGGTCACGATCCTCGAGCTGGCGGTACAGTGCAGCCTGGACTCCGGCACCCACCCCGTCATCCCGGCCGAGGCCATGAATTGCGAGTTTCCCTCCAATCTCAACGACTCCCAATTCAGCGACTCGACAGAAACACTGCCCATGGGTCACGCGACAAGCACATTTACCCAGAGCTCTATTCAATCCGCCTTGTTGAGGTCCCTGCCCATCCGGCTTCGCATAGCCGAGCTCCTGAGCCGGTTCCAGGGTGAGCTTTCCTACGACACGGCCCTGCGCATGGGAGCCGAGCTCATGGCGGCCTGTCGCGAGACCTCCAAGCTAATGAATTCATTCTTGTTGTCTCCGGCGACCGCCAACAGCCCGCGGCCCAGGGCGTTCCACATCAAGATACAGGACCTCCTGGTGAGGCGCTTCCTCCTCGTGCTGCACGCCTAGTTCGCGCACAAGGCCACCAGTAACGTTGCTTACCACTTCTCGCGAACCATGTGCCAGGAGTCCGCCCTGCTGCTGCTGTCACCTCCCTCGTCCCAAGGCGGCGAACCGACAAGGCGTCGCAAACCTGGCGCTGGCGACGACGGCTCTGACGACGATTACAACAGCGACGACGCCTACACCGACACCGAAACCAACGCGGCCGCCGCGCCGTGGTCATCACTGCAGGACTTCGCCAACCTGCAGTTATTCGGCGGCGGCGTGTTCAGGGATACGTTCCTGGCCGCATCGCTCATCGTCTGCGCCGAGATTTTGCAGCAGCTGCGCGAGGACTCGTCTCCGGTCGCGTCATCCCTGTCGCGCCGCGAGTTACTCCATGCCCTCGAGCACGCCACGAGCCTGACGCGCCGCCGCGTGCGAGCCGGCGAGACCAGCGTCAAGGCCGCCGCCTTCTTCGCCTGTATGCACGCCTGCATCAGTGCTCGCCGCACCTTGCTCCAGCACGCCCTTGTCGTCGCCGATACGGTGCGCACCGCCCTCGCCGAGTGCTGTGCCGTCCTCGAGGCCCGCCTGCACGGGCCGATCGGGTCTGGCGTTGTATATGTCGATGGCTCGGCCACGCCTAGCGTTGAACGACAGCTAGGTGACAGAGGCCCGTCGCTCGATGGCTCGGATCCCTGGGACGCCTTGTCTTGGGAGGATGACGACGTCGGCTTTTTGCATCAGGGCGCGTGATAAGAAGTTGTTTCTGGGTTTCCATGTCATTTCCAGGTGGCAGGATTAAGACACGCTTGCCCAGAGACCTTGACAAATTAGCCCAAGCTTGACGCGCCAACAATAGAACCATGTCATGTACTGGCAGCAGCAGGTATCCCCTTCTTGATCTCAGCACGCCCTTGGAATCCCCGCACATCAATCTACGGCTGCCGACATAAATGCAGACGAGAAAGCTCACCATGACGCTACACACAACCAGCAACACAAAAATGCCGCTAGACAGCCTAGCAGTCTATACATACTGATCAGATAAGTACGAGCAACACTTTTCACGTCAAACGCATGGCCGTACCGCCTAACATGTTCTATATTTGTTCTCAATTGATCCTAGAGTTGGTTGGCCCTTTTGATGTGATCTCTTCTCGCCCGTAGAAAAGATGAACCCAGATAGACCTCTCACCCAAATCCGGTGGAAAAGAGAGCAGAAAACAGATTGCAATTACCAAAACAGTAAAGCAAAATCAACCTTTCCCCCTTGCGTCCCAAACGCCACCGCTCAATGCTTTGCCGTGACCGTCTCGCCGGTTAGCTTTTCAATATACGTCTTGGCCCTATCATATGTTAGTAACTCAATTTCCTCCCTTTATCCGGAGCAAAACTCACATGTCACCCATAGCAACCATACAGACCGTCTGCCACATACTAAGGCCGATACGCGGGGTAACACCGCGGTAAAGACCCTTGAGGCCATTAGTACGGTAGATGTACTTAAAGGTGTTGCCCACCGTCATCTTCTTAGGACGGTTGGGGTCTTCCTTCTTGCTCTGCATCTCGACACGGATGACCTCAATCGGCTGGTTCCAGGCCGATAGGCCGCCGCCCAAGGCCGAAGCCGTGATTTTCTCCAAGGCGCTCAACTTCTCGCCGTTATGCTTGTCTGTAACCTTACGGATACCCTGCTCTGCAAGGCGGCTGAGACCGAAGCGCGTTCCCCAGTTGGTCATTTGGCGGATGGCAACGGCATGGACACCCTTATTGATACCGCGGATACCCTCAGATCGGAAGATGTCTGTAAAAGTGACCCAAATGCTAGGGGCCTTCTGCCCTGAAGCAGTCATCTTGTGCTTAGTAATTTCGACAGTCTTCATGCAAGTACAGAAGCCCATGGTCGTGTATGCCTGCGACACACCGCCCACCACTCCACCGATGACGCCGCCGCCGAACTCGCTGGCGCCCACACTACGCGCGTAGTACTCGGCCTCAGAGGCAACGAATAGCAGTACTGCGCCCTTGGTCGAAGCCTCGATCCAGGCCCACGGAATCAGACCCTGGTAGACTGAGTGGGCTTTAGATTAGCAGGCGGTGAGGCGGGAGAGAAGATACTTACAACCCAGGACGCCACCACGACTCCAGATACGGCGTAAGGCGGTCGCGAACCCGTCACCACGATTGGCGGCCATGGTGGTCTTGATGACCTCCAGGGGCTGGCCGAGGGTGGTGACCTCGAACAGGTTGAGGCCAGCACCGAGAAGCAGGTTAGAGAACTTGATAGGCTTCCTCTCCAGCTTCTGGGGCTGCGCCGGGACGGGCACGGTACCGCCGGACATGACTCGACGGAGGTTGCGCAGAAAGAGGCTTTGGCCAAGGGAAGAAAGAGGATGCTTCTTTGTAGATGGAAAGAGATTAGAGATGTGGTTGTGGGGGTGCTTCAGTTAGCCAACTAGAGGCCTGGATTTGCTCTTGACAAGCTGAGATCGAGCAGGAGGCAAAGATGTTGGGGATGAGATTGCTACCAATGCAGATAAGGGCGGATATCCGGTCGGCTCGAAGAAGGCTATCGCGTTGTTTAGATAAACACATCAGCAACCGAACAGAGCTTCTCGACAGCCATCCAAATGGAGTAAACCGAATACAGTCGCGTCTTTAGCAATAAGTTGTGTCGTCCGCGCCTTTGCAATTGAGTTTCTGAAGATGAGACTAGTGGGAGAATGGTTGGAAAAGGAAAGTTGAGAGGATGTGCGTTTTTTCCCGTTAATCAAACCGAACCGAAGCCCGAATCAGCGGTAAGCAGATATGAGATCGCCATACGTGAATCTGTCGGTCCGGCAAGGTTAGACTACTGACATGCCTTGGTTTGCCTGCAATGGTTCGCTGCTGGTCCCCGACATTGCATTAGCCAGCCGGTGAAACCCCCTGCCCAGCCTCCCAACACCACCCTTCTTGGCTGCTCTCAACAAAACAGACTTAATCAGGCGCGGCGCGTCGTCGCCGTGGCGGAGTTAATGACACAACAGACCCTGTGCTCGGGGAGTTAAGCAAGGGTGTCGGAGCGGAGCCGAATATCCAGGGATCGGTTACTATCTCCGTCACCTTCACCACTAGCTAGCATTATTGTCATCTATCCTAAGCTCTTGGCCTAAAGGGACAACTCCGAAATTCAACTTAGACATCACGTCAATAGAAAAGTGGGTTTCAAAAGAGGTAGACTGAACGGTTTTTGACGCACCTGATGTTCACTTAATACTGGTTCAACGAATCGAGAATGCCATCAACCCTACTGATTAATAAAGCAAGCAAAACAGAGGCGCGAGGAAGTCCGCTAGACGTTAGCGCTGGATTTGCCAAATCAACTACACCAAAGTAAATGCCAAAAATCGGTTAACAGGCTGGATCACGAATATCAACTCTCACTGTCAAGACCGAGCTACTATCAGAAATTGCACAGAAGCACGTAACGGCTGAGGCAAAGATGAAGTTGGTGGCAGTCAGTGTGTCACAGTAAGCAAGTTTGGGCTTATGAATCTAAGGCACAAGGTATGTTGTCACTGAAGAAGATAAAAATGTTTTGATTATGTGCTTAACTGTTTAAACCAAAATTTTGCTTGGTAGTAGAAACTCCTACGTCTAGATATTAGTAGAAATAGATGACTTGTGAGTTAGTATGAGATTAAGGCATTAGTATAAAGGCTTGACCACAATGCACATATTGTTGCTAACATCCTCTGGAGTCTGGAAGGAATCCATGGTGAAGAAGGATGGGTTGCTTGGATTATCCCTTGAGATGCCTAAGTCTGAGCCTGAAGTTGATCTGTCGGTGTCTTCGTACAGCGAGGCGTCATAATCCTGTTGGTCGACCGTTGATTCTCTGGCAGATACAATGACGCTTTGAAATGGGACCTAGACAGCTAAATGATGTCCTCCTAAATCGGCAGCACTTATCGTTTCATCTGTACACCGAACCACATGTCAATACTCGGATTCCTTCGATTTTCCCCAGGGTTTTCTATATAGCATTTCACCTTCAAGGTTAATAACCTCAGTAATACGATAAGGAAGCAGTTGTGCATCCTGTGTGTTCCTCCCAATGGCTACGTCCAAAAACGCCTAAGACAGCACAGAGGCTTGAGTCCTATTCTCAGGTTAGAACATAACAAATCGATCATGCTCTGTAATACTGCTGAAGTCAATTGAACAAAGCAAAGCTAAGGCATGGCCGTCGAGTAGAGTGTGAGTGGCGTTGCCGACCGTCCGGCCCGAGGGACCCATTCGGACAACCACCTGGCCTGGGGCACCAGAAAAGCTGGTGGTTCCTATAAATCGAGCTCCCTTATCGGAAAGACACCAGCCTAGATGAGCAAAAGGCTGTTAGGGAGACGTGAACATAACTCGACCGCTTTCCCGTCAGGCGACTGCTCGAGGTAAAAAGACTATACTCGCAATTTTCCGGCATCAGTCTTGTATTTCCAAGTGTAGTTGCACACAGGTAAGTTATCTAGACAGTCACCTACTACTATACATACTCTAAACCTAAAAATGTCTAGCTATCCTTTTTAAAATAGTTACTCTAAGTTATCGTTTAGCATATCACTCCACCAATCAGGAAACACGTCTTTAACCTCCTCTTGTTTCTGTTCTTTAGGCTTGCGGTCTACGTCTACTAAGGCAAGTTCAGGGTTATCTAATCCGCCTTTTCCCCTTTGATGTTCACCTTGTGTATCTAAGCTTTTCGTTTTGTCTAGCCAGTTATGTAAGCCTAACCAGTCCATATTATTATGATCCCTTTCTGTATCCTCTTTATCCAAGCTCTTATACTGTTTTTGATTTTGATATATAGGTATGCTGAATTCATCTCTGTAGCTTGGGGTCGAGCTTCCCAAGTCGTGCCATTTGCATCTATCCACATTTTGGTCCTGGTCTGCAGTCGTGCAGACTGCCTTTTGCTCCGTGTTTTTTGGTTTGCAGTATCCATACTGAACAAATGCTGCTCTAGTAACATAGATAGCTCTAGTATAGAAGATAGCGCAAATTTCATTATCTTTACAGGGTTTTTTGTCATTAGTACGGCCCGTTTTCCCAGGAATATAGCACTTTACTCTCATAACGCCAGACGTTTCTGAAAAGCACCCCCCTGAAATAAATTTATACTTGCGGTCGCTGTGAATTGCAGCACAAATATCGTCTAGTTCTTGAAGCTCCTGTCTCTGAAGTTGCCTGAGAGGATAATTTGCGCCGATGTTAGACTTCCTGCGAGGAAGCTGGCCGAGAAACAGATCAAACTCAGCTTCGATAGTACTGTCATCTACGTCGTGAGTCTGAGATGATTGAGGCATAGTTTTAGTAAGGGTCGTGGTGTCTCCAGAGCGTAAGCCTTGGACTAAGAGTGTCAAGATCGAGAGGAGTATTTTGTTAAAATACATAATGATAGAGGTAAATTTATAAGAATGAAGGTAGATTTTCGTAGAGTGTAGTGCTAGAAGTATGGGAGTAAATACGAGTAAATAGTAAAAGCTCGCAGATGTTGGAAAGTTTCTAGGTTTAAAGAATGAAATTAACAACTATTTATTCTTTAGTCCTATACTATAACATAGTTATTACTATAAGAATTCTAATAGATTAGTAGCTATAAGCTATAGGTATAGTAAAGCTACTACATAGCTAGACTATAAGGGTATCTAGCGAAAGTAAAAAACCCCTATTAGGTATTTTCCACCTACCCCTTACTATGCCCCTATACCTATAGTACTTCAACTAACCTACTAGCCTGCTAGTTAACTTATGCTCCTATCTATTAACACTAATGCTTTTACTATTACTATAGACCTTATCTTATAGAAGATTCTCTAGTAGGCTAATTAACTACTAAAGCAGTTAACTAACCTTAATTATGTCTAAATCTAAGCCCTCTTTTCTACCGACTATTGTAATAGACAGGAGATCTCTAGGATAACTAGCTTCCTCTATTTCTTAGGTTAAGCACCCTAAGGGTACCTTCAGCAGCTACCTAGCATCAATCTAGGCGCCCTAGACGCACTTCTAGAGGAGTATTATAGGTAGTGTAAGGATGTAGGTAGTATGCTACATCCGTCAATAGACCGTTCTGACATGCAGCTATACAGCCAAAAGATCTGCTAGTTTAGGTACTTTATGCCTAGACTGCACTATATATATCCTTAAGTAGGGCGCCTGATTAGCGACACGTTGCTGACTGTAGCTAACTCCTTACAATTACCCCCCCTCCTAATGCGACGTGTCCTGAGTCGCGCTTGGGCTTACATCTACTGGAGGGCTAGGTAGATATGCGAAGCCTAAAGGCCCTAGGCGTCTGGTACCTGGCTGCACCTGCTAGGTATTGCCTCTTGCAATCTAGTCCGTCTAAGCCTAACGTAAGCTACACTTATATTACTAAGCTAGCGCTAGCCTAACTCTAAAGGCGCTAACTAACTAGCTAACTTAGGGACCCTACCCTAGCTAGCCTACACCTACAACATAACACAACCCTAGATTGAACCCTTAACCTTAATTGCTTAGCTAGAAGACCTAATAAAGTACCTAAATAATTGTAAGAATATAGGTAGTGTGCTATGTCTGTTAATAGACTATTCTAACATGCAGCTATGCAGCTAAAAGATCCGCTAGTTCGGGTACTTCATGCCTAGACTACACTACACATATCCTTAAGTAGGGCGCCTGATTGGCGACACGTTGCCGACTGTGGCTAACTCCTTACAGGTAGCTCCTAGAGATACTAGGTAGTAATTAAGGCGAATAGTAGGTATACTAAATTCTGACTTTTAGCTAGGCTAGACAGCAGAAGAATAGGATTAAATGTATACTATAATTCTATTAGTTATAAGGTAGTAGGTAGGGATTAACATAACAGGGGTTTTTACTTACCTATAAGACTCTGTAGACTAAGAGACCTAATCTAGCTAGCCTAGGCCCTTCCAGCCTGCCCGGGCCCTTTCAGCCTACCTAGTTAGTTTACACCTCACTAAAAGACGCGCGGGAGGGCCGCATCGCGGAGGGCCGCCAGGTGGTGCAGCCACTCGAGGTACGGCTCGTTGGAGTGTTCCGGTAGGGACCATGCCAGGGTGCGCACCAGCAGGTGCCCGTCGCTGTCGCTTTCAAAGTGGTAAAACTCGGCGTCGAGGAGAGTCTCGGCCGTCCGGACGGGAACCGAAGCCCGGATCCAATCCCTGCCGGGCGTCATGTCATATCGAGTGATGCCGTGTTCAATGAGCCAGTCTTCTGCCTTGCGGACTGTGTCGGCAGACGGCTTGAGCGACTGTGCCACATCGGATCCGGAAAGGTGGTGACCGTAGGATCTATGGGATGGACTGGATACTGCAGGTAATAATCAATAGTAAAACAAAGGCAACAAGTCAGCTTGATATTAGTCTACAGAGTTTTGTGGCAGCCTCGCGCCTCGGGGCACTTCAAACTTGCATTCGTATAGTCTCCGTTCTAGTTCTTTGAAGCCGACATGCTTCAGGCCGATTTGCAAATGAAGGACGATGTCTGTCTCGGCACGCGTAGTGCGTTTCCATCCCAGGGGTGACCGGATCGAATCGCGAATTCTTTGCGACAGTTGCCGTTGGCTGATCTGTGGTGACTGTGGAAAGCCGCGCACCAGTGTCGCAAAGAAGACACACAGAAAAAGGAGCAGCAGCATCGTCAACGAGGACGTTGTTGCGTGGCGCGACATTCTGAACCTGCGGTAATTTGTGTGTCTTCCGAAGGCGAGGCCAACACGCAAATCGCAAGTCCTAATAAAACTGGCACAGGCTGCGATGGTTTGCAACCTGGGAAGCTCGGTGTAGCACGAATAAAACAGTTCAACTGTACGTTCTGTCTCAACGCCATCACTGCATAGGTAGCTCAGGACTTGTTCGTATGGCAGCCTGGAATGCAAACGACCGCTTACCCCTGTGTCAACAACTAGTGTAAGCTTGCCTGCCTCCTTGCCATGCATGATGCATCCAGCCCGGTCATGGATGCATGGCTCCATCGCGGTCCGGGAGGCGCCGGCGTAGGTAATTATGCACGTTCAATGTCATGCAGGATCAGGATCAGGATCCATGCTAGGCGACGGGCACCATGCATGGCCATGAGGGCATCACCATCCCGGTGCCACTACGGTACTAAGCAGTGTACATCGTACGGCGTCTACGTACCGATGGTACCATATGAGCCTAGACCCAGGGCGTCTCGTGCTATGAGCTGGAAACGGGCAGAGGTCGACCGGCACCGGCGCCCGCCCATTTCTCTTCACAAAACCAACCCATAGATACTAAGACACTCAAGAAGCCTCGGCCGGGCAAACTGGACCAGGCGCCCAACAAGACAGCTCACGCGCACTTTCATATTACCCCCTCTCTTTGGGATCTGAGCCCACGAATCCAAGATACGGCCCACCGCCTCTGCCATGGCCATCCGCCGAGCAATCTCAGAGCCGGGCCAGGGAAGGTCCCGGTCCCGGTCCTGGTCCCGGTCCTGGTCCCCGCCCCGGTTTCTCCTGGCCCTGTTCGCTCTGCACGCGCTTTCGTGCTCCGGCTTCATGGCGGCCTGATGGCGCTGGCCTTCCTCGCGGCCTTCACGTACCACTGGATGCTGCAGGCCCTGGCCTCGGCGGCCGTGGCCGGCGGTGTCGCGGCCGGGCTGGCGCTGCAGCGCGAAATCAACACGGCGCATCAAGTGCTCGGCCTCGCGCTCGCCGGCGCGCTAGGCCTGCAGGCGTACCTGGGCTGGAAGCATCACGTCGACTTTGTGCGCGTTTGGCGGCGCACCTACATATCCGATGCGCACATAAGGACTGGCCGGGCCGTCATGCTTGGCGGTCACGCAAATTTACTCCTGGGCTTGCTCCTTCACGGTGTCGCCGGTCTACACGTCGGCCTCGTCGCCGCCGTCATCGTCCTGCAGTCGTCGCTGCTGGCGCTATGGCTCCGACGCCGGGCCACGGCGGCCGAGGCACGGGCGCGGGTCGCCAAGTATGATGCGTTGGAGGCCCATGACGATGAGGATGAAGAAGAGGAGTCCGCCTTCGCGATGGCAAGCCCGGAGGAGATCGAAATTGGTGATGAGGGAATGGACCTTGGCAAGGAGATGGAATAAATTAATGCGACTTTCAATAACGTCAGCTACCCACTTTCCAGTACCCTACTCTAACAGTGAGAGGGATTCAGGCATGTATAGGTCTGTGCCTGAAGTGTAGGGTTATAGCTTAACTTTACTTGGTACAGATTAAGGGAAATTATTAGAGGTAAGTATTATAAAATTAATATATAACTAATCTATCCTTATTAAACTCTCTTAAATTTAAGCGAAGAGAGTAACTATATTTTACTTTTTTATAGTGTACAAGGTTAACATAAGTCTTTTAAGCCTCTTATACTATTAAGGCCCTGATTGGCAACCCCGTTATGACTCTGGTAAGGAGGACGTTATGTTACGTTATGGGTTGGAATGTGTCGGAAACTGATTTTATGTTGCGCTATACCCTTTTTAGTATTAATTTACATGAGCAGAGTTCTCCCTAGCATAAAGTCTAATATCGTCACGTACCCTGTTAGAAAAGGACTTTCTGCTGCCTCTGTTATGGGTTTCCCCTCCTTTTCCCCTCCTTCTCCCATATAAATCCTTAACCCTTCTGTAAAGTAGGGTTAACGATAACGGAGTGTAACGTTCACTATGAATTCTGAGTATCTATTGATAACAGCTGCTATTGCTGCTGCAGTAACAGTTACTAGCTTCCCTATTTATAACTATAGGTAACTGCAATCAGAAAAACATATTGTTAATGAGGGTGGTCCTGACGCAGCAAGACAATACTGCTGAGATCTCTTACATGGGTTAACTTATCGATTCTTTAACCTCTTTTGTATGGGCTATTGGCAGTTTTGAGTGCTGATGAGATGGCTTATAAAAAACATACCTCTCTGTTCGTCGAACCATCTCCTTGCTAAACAGAAAGTGCTTGTTAGTCTATTTTTATTAGCTAGCGGCAGCACTTAACGGACAGCTAGTCACTTCTTCTGGATTAGTTAGTTAATAGTATTAACAATATGGAATGAGGTTCTCCTGTACCTTGTTTAACTCTATAAGGTATATGTGATACCCTTTAGAGAAAACGAACTTTTAGCGGAGATTAAAGGTGATCTTAAGCTTAGGAAATTCTTTACTAGATGTATTGGAGCTGTCGATAGTACGCTTATTAATGCCTATATCCCTTAGAGACAACAGGCAAGCTGGCGAAGTTAGAAAGGGGCTGTATCTCAGAATGTCTTTGCTGCAGTATGGTTTAACAGAGGATTCACATACGTTCTTGCTGGTAGTGAAGGATTAATCTATGATGCCAGCCTGGTTAACTTCGCGTATAACCGAGGGTTCGAAGTCCTAGAAGGTTGATATCTGTTAGGCGACGCAGCGTTTGGTGGACAAAGCAGCCTTATTACTCCCTATAACAAAACATGTTATTATCTGCAGGACTGGAGGGAAGGAGAAAGACTACTAGAGACAGCTGAAGAGCTGTATAATCTCCGCTATAGTCGCCTTTAAGTCATCGTAGAGCAGGCTTTTAGTTACCTTAAGCAGAAATAGAGGATTATTTACTAGGCTGCGCTAGAGTATAGCTTTAACTTATAAGTAAAAATCATTTACGCAGTAACAGCCCTACATAACTTCCTTATTTATTATACAGAGACAAAAGAAATCAAGGAGGTTAATGAGGATATACCTCCTGTAGAGGTAGCAGCTTGAAGGGCTAATAAGCAGTGTTATAGTCGAAGTATGGAGGATATTCGAGAGCGGATGAAAAAGGCTATGTGGAAGGAGTGGGAGGAAAAAAGGAGTAATAGATAGAGTAGAGGATGAAAATTAATAGGCGCCTACACTAAAAAAAACATTTACTACCCTACCTAACTATTCACCCTATTCTCTTGTAAATACACCTTCCTTTCTTGTAGGTATACCTTATTACAGTATGCCTTTTTTAACTTATCACTTAGCAGTAAGTTCTAATACCTTGCTTGCAATACCACTAACCTTTTCTCCTTTGTCACTAACTTATTTAAGATAGCCAGGTATACCTACAGGTTAAGCTCCTCCTTAAATCTCGCTAAGTCAGCTATAGCCTGGGTTACCTTAATCTTATTACGTGAAGGGGCCTCCTTTAGCTGCTGCCTCTCCTTCTTCCCCCTTAACTTTATCTCTATAACCTCCTTTCGACTGTCAGAATACTTGGTGCTAAGCTCTTGGATAGACTGGCTAACGTACGTATTAGCCTCTGTAGCAGTAAGTGCTTTCCTCTGCAACCTACTTATGACTAGGGAAAATAGGTGTATCCCTGATGCTGAGGATAACTGCTGTTGCTGGGAAGGAGACGATGAACTCAGGTGTGTTCTTGTTGACTGTGGTGATAAGATATGAGACTGATTCTCTTAATTCTCAGGCTTAATATTGGATATATTGTTATCGTCAATATCTTCGTTATCCTCTTCAGCATCATCCTGATCAGGTTAGTCCTCTTCAAGACTGCTGCTTCCCTTAGCTAAGGACTCTCTTTCACGTTGCTGGGATTTAGCTGACTCTGCTGCAGACTGTATACTGTTTCCTTTACTGATAGTTATACTCTATATCTCTTGGTATAGAGCTGGCGGCCCTAACCCTCGATTGAATACCCATTCTTGCTGTGGATGATCACTAAGAAAGTCCTTTTTTGCCTCATCACTGCAGGAGACTTTGCCGCTCTCTTCGTTATATGTATTGCCTGACTTATAGGTAATAGAGGCCTAGGTATTATACCTCTTTTTCTCTGCGTCGTACTTATTAACTAACACATCCCTAGATACCTGGTTATTAAACTAGCCCTTGTTGTTTATTATTGTCGCAAGGGAGGATAGGGCAGGCTTTTGAACTGCAGCCTTAGTGGTATTTAAGTTGCTGTTACGGTAGAGGATGGCAAGCTCCTCCATGAAGCAGTTAGTTAAGTCTGGGTTCCATGCTGTATGAGGCTTTTTTTGTGCTACGCTAACACTGGTGATAGATTGCTGAGGCTTGCGATCGGAAGATAGCATATTGATACTGCCTGCTGCTTTGACTTCGATACTATCGCGAGACTGCTGTTGTGGCCCTCGTTTTTGCTTTTGTTGCACCCTTATCGATTGCATCGTACGTTGGCCGATAGGGTTAACAGTAATATTACCGCCCTCGTCAATCGAGATACCCTCCTCTCTCTGCTAGTCAGCCATAAGGATAACAACAACAACAAAACAATAATAACGACGATATTAGGAGCTGGAGCAGCAGCAGGCAGGTAAGGGGAAGAAAAAGGTTAATGCAGGCAGGCAGTGAGGGCAGTTATCCCTCGCAGGGATGGTGGTAATACATCACGCGCTCAGACGTCAATTAAGCTTCAGTTTCACTTATATTAGCTAATCAAGAAGTAGCCTGTTAACCCAAGTACAATAGATAACGGACCTCTAACGGGGTTGCCGATCAGGGCCTAAGTCTTGGAAGTACTAAGTCTACTTAACAGGAAAGCAGATGTATGAACGTAATTAATAGACGTATAATCTAAAGTTAATCTAAAACTAGCACACTTATAAGATAAAGTAGTATAAGAGGATGTTATGCTAATTTTAGAATTAATCAAAAAAACCTTTACATTTAAGATAGTTATCTAATAACCTATTATGGGGGATTGTATAGAACTAACGGACTTCGCCGAAATCTTCGGGGATTGATTATTCTAGAATAGAACGAAGAGCTCAAATAATGTCGCGTTCTTCTATATACTAAAGAAAAGCCACTAGATGAGACTAAGTAACATAGCGACGTAAAAGTAGTAGAGGTAGAGCTACTTTATACAAAGCCTAACTACTGTGATTAATTAGTTTAGCTATAGATTAATTTACTATAAGTTTATGTATACTGTCTTCTAGCGTCGCAAACACGTATTTGAAGTCTACTAAACATAAGGTTCTTTTTACCTATTAGCTCTCATTCTACATCTTTCTTCTTTACCAAATTCCCACCCACAAGAGGGAGTTTGCAATAAAGCGACTTATCCTTACAAAATCCTTTACCCTTACTCTGCGAACTACTTATCCCAACTAGCCTCTTATGTTTAGCCTAAGTTTTGCGAGACTCGCGCTCTATCTCATGCATCTGCTCCTGGTAGAAGCGTCTCTGGTCGGGTCATCAGAAGATACCCTAGAATTTGAGATTGCGACACGAGAGCCCAAGATAGGCTTCGAGATAGAACTTCCGCAAATAATTCTTTGGAACAATAAATGCACATATGATAAATGGGTAGCCTTAAAAGGCCATCAAGTTTATGGCTACAAGCAGTTAACTAAGAACA
Organism: Colletotrichum tanaceti; assembly: GCA_005350895.1. NCBI lineage: Eukaryota > Fungi > Ascomycota > Sordariomycetes > Glomerellales > Glomerellaceae > Colletotrichum > Colletotrichum tanaceti. The sequence continues at coordinate 38,948 of PJEX01000084.1, forward strand.
ACAACGGATGGTCTCTAGGTGTAGACACATGCTCTAACTTTAGACAGCTTTTAACACCTGAGTACAATGTGCTTTTAGACTTGGACGATGTCGAAGAAGTTGAACCTGTTACTTATGCAGTTATGAAGAATATAGTAAGTACCTCTTAGAATCTGTTACTAAGTTAGAGACTATAGACTTACATAGTCCTGACAGGCAAGCCTCGATGATCAAAAAGAATACTGGCTCCAGAATCCAGCTTCTAACAATTCCTTTAGCGATTGCAACCCTTGGACGAGATACACCATTGGACGCTCCAAGGAAGCAATATTGCGAATGCAGGCTACAGCACCCTTGATGCTTGAGGCTGTACAAGACCTTATGATTGCAGCCGTTAAGAAAGAGAGACATCCATTAGTATACGACAGGAGGAGTTACTATAAGCAGAGAATAGTATATGTTGACAAAAGGTGGCTAAGGTCTACATGGTTTCACAACAACACTAATGGTTCAGAGTGGGCTACAAAAGATGTCTTAGGCTTCTTATCGATTGTGTTATCAAACATTAAGAACGCCCAAGAGCTTAGGACGTCCTGGACCTCTTGGGGAAGAAGTCGTCGTCTATCAGGATCAGGCCCTAAGAATTTAGTGTGGATTATGCCACGCAACGGTTGGATTCCAGTGTTTAACTTGGTTAAGAACAAGATACCTAATGAGGGTAAAACGCTTTGGGATATACTAAGGCACCTAGCCTGTTACCGAAACAGCAAAAGTGGGAAGCTTAAGTAAGAATAAGTATAAGACGTTATTAATTAATCTACTGACTTTTGAATCCTTAGGCTTGATAAGCGATATTGTATAGGCGCAGTAGACGACCCTAAGCCTAATAGAAGACTAGAGAAGCAGGCTTGGGCTCTTAAGGGCGGCCAGTATCCCTTACTGGTAAAGGCTTGGGTTAACAGCTTTGTTGACAATGATGATGGGGGCCAGGATCTGCTTAGTGAGTTTGATGCTAAGCATTTCGACGGCAGTATAGGCCATTTCGATAAGCTTGGGAAGGGTTTTGAACATGTCCTTAACTCAGACCGTCAGGCTCCATTGTGGGAGTTCCGCGACCTACGCCACTGCTATCCATATAAGGAAAACCTGCTTGATCACGTCAAAGAGATTCGAAACGCAGTCGTGGAATTTCACGAGAAATATCCCAACGAGCCGGAATTAGAAAAGGATGAACCACTGCAGGATGAACCAGTGACAGAAGAGGCATGTCGGAGGTTGTGGCGCTTAGGCTACCAATACCTATGTGCTAAAGTAAAAGGGAAATTGCAGCGTAGATGCAGATGTAAAATAGCTTGACTAAACGGATTCAGCTGAATAAAAGTAGGGATATTTGACTTAGACTAAGAATTTACTACCTGTCTCTTTATACTTCTCGACGATATATAGCATAGATTCAGTTATTCTAGCATAAGACAAGTAATCTCTATCCTATCAGACTGCATATAAAGGTAGTAGACGTCCTTACGTGATCTGTTTTTGCCAATACGCAGGGTGCTAATTTATGCTAACAGGCGTTAAATAACTTAGATGTTAGACTTTAGAAGAGCAGTAGTGTAGGCGAGATTATTTTTTAGTAAGATAGTAACTATGTTAACCTACCTACTTTTCGCTATGCCCTCTATTTCTCCTACTGTAAAACTACTTATCCGAGCTGTTAAATGTGGCGAATATACATAGAAATCACAGCGCACTCGCTAAGCAGCCTAAGCGCCTAAACTAGGGTTTCGCTAGGTTATCGCAGAGAAGTTACCCTACTTTACAGGCAGTTTAACTAATTGAATCACTAGGATTATATTAGGATTCCCCTATTTAATTATCTATAATAAATAAAGGGTGAGAAGGATATTTTTCTTAGTTATATACATCAATACATATAATTATAACTATTATGATCCCTACCTCATACTATCTAATAATTAGAAGTCTAATAAATATTTCTATGATACTAAGAAGTATAAAACAACCTAAGATCCATTTTATACAAGAGTTAGGTTTCCGATCAAAATAACCATAACATTAATTACATTATAACCATGTGTATATTATGCTATATAGTGTGACATATAGGGCAGTTCTGCTTTACTACACAGGTAGGAGCGGATATAAAGGTATAAGAAGCCAATATAGTAATATAGAGTAGAATAAGCTAGGTTAAGTTAAAAAGCTGAGAGGAGACATGAAAACATACTATAAGAAACTGCTGCCTGATACGAAAAAGCACAAGCAGCTTAATGCATGTAGTGGCTCTCGTAATCAGGAATTACTGATGTTTTAGGAATCTTTGGCTGAGGAGCTAGTCCTTTTCGGCGTTTGCAATCCTCATCTATTGAATAAAGCCTGAATCTCCCTTTCGCCTTCACCTTTCGTCTCGTTTTATCATTAGCACTAATCAGTCGCTGCCAGGCGTCTAGCTGCATCTGCATGTGATAGTTGGGAACATTATTCTTGGGCGGAATGTACCTAAAGTCCCAATCTTCGCTGTGATTGTCGGGGGTGTTTACGAGCTCATCTGGCATCGTCAACACATAGTAGCAGCCTCTGTAGAACTCTTTGTTCGGTCGGAGGTAATCTTCGGTCTATTGCTTCTTAAAGGGCTACCTGTATTCGCACCATTCGCTGGAAAGCTTTTACTGACTCAGCTGAACCCCCTTGTCTTTGGCACGTTGCTCGATATGCTCTCGGTAGAACTTGTTTGGGGACCCTGTCGCGGCGTCATATTGTTGCTGTGTTGGTTTCATGCCGTTAGAAATTTTGAGGAAAAGATGGCGATAGTTTCTGGCAATGCAGGCGAGTGTGACTTGGTGCTTAAAGTTAGGTTGGCGCCACGCTAGCTCGCGCAGAGTCTCTTCGTGCGGACAGTGAGGCCACCAGAAAGATTCGGGAAGCGTTTCACCATGGATCTCACTATCGATGCGAGAGAGGTCGTCGTTCATGATGAATCTTGCGTGGAAAGCTTGCCGAATAGTGGTGTTGTCGTTGCCGCGGGGGAAGATCTCGTCGACGCATGTTTCGAGCCACCGCGCGAACGGCGTGTGGTGATAGGCTCCGCGCACAACAGCCGTGATCTCGTTCGGGATGGGGACTTGGCGTCGTAGGCGAGCATATCAGTCGATGTTGCCGTCCCAGGCGGCCATGAGGATCAAGATGTCTTTGTTGAGTGGAGGCAAATCTCTGGGAAGGGGTTTGTGCAGCAGGTCGATGTCCCCGTCTCGTAAGGAGGCGCTTCCAGGGTAGGGCCACGTGGAAATACCGGCATTGGCGTCTTCTTGAATGTCAAAGTAGTGGTCGGGCCAACGGCGCAACGCAGATTCCTCTTTAGAGGCGGCTTCAACCTCTTCAGCGGTTGCATGGGGTTGCAGCGAAGATCGAACAGCGGCGTCTCCGGTGAGACAAGCTCCCGGCCGTGGGTTTTGCAGATCAACGGATCGCGTGTAGTCGTTCATAACGGCATACCGCACAGGTTGAGCAACAATGGCCTCGAAGATATCGGTGTGGCCGTTGTCCCTAGCTTCTTCGGCAATCGAGACATCAGGTAGCAAGTCGAGCTCGTCGAGGAGCGTTTTGTATCCTGCAACGGCACAGGCTCGGCCGACTTGATAGCGCATCTCCGGGTAACGGCGGACGACCTCGCGATAGGTGTCCTCGGTGGCAACGTCGGGATACCAAATGCACTAAGGCATCACCGCCTGGGAAGCCATGTCTGGGATGGTGTTGCTCATGATAAGACGGGCGTTGCGAGCCCTGGTGTAAAGGTTGCTGCTCGAGCATACATGGGTGACTTCCGAGGACGTGGCGAATGCTTTGACGTGTCGAGTCTCATGGAGAGGGAACTTGTCGCCGTCACCGTAACCCCATTCTGGTGTGTCTGGTCGCAGGGAAGTTCCGCTGTAAACAGCAAGGTCCTTTCTCTCTCTCTCGCTCATCTAAATTTTCCTTGCGGAGAATGAGAGCATTCGTAGACGAGGAGGCACAAGTTAAGGATAAGAAGGACTAGCCCAGAGCCGACGCAGCAGCAAAGTTGCTGTTTTTTTGGCAGGCCTAGCTTTTCGCATCAGCATATTGTATGCAGTAAATTAAAGAGGTCCGTCGATCTTTTTCCACCGACGGAGGGTGTCAGTTAGAGAGGAGGAGGAGGAGGAGGAGGAGAAAGAGATGGAGACAGACGATGAGGAGAACAACAAGGAGGATGACGACGAAGAGGAAAACAGACGCATAAAAGGCTATTCGGATAGTAGGTTCCGGGATCCTTGTATAGCTAGTCAAATCAGGCCCAACACATCCACATATCCATGCATAGGTAGGTATCTGCACATGATTTAGGTTGCGGATACAGGCTGAAGTTCAGGGTTCCCCTGTTTCTTTGTGTGGGCTGTACCTGATTTACAAGACAAGATAAGCCAATGGCAAGGGTGGTTGTTTTCTCTGTGTCCTGAGCAGTTACACAAAGGTGTAAGAGACTTGAACGAGGCGCCTCAAACGGCCCTATGTCACAAGAATCAACATCTACAGCTTTCTATCTACACGCATTGACAATCATTTGGTAACGTTCCATAGGTGGAACTCGAGCTGAAGCTGGGACGCTGTGTTGCCTGACGTCCCTCCGTCATTGCAGCTTGTCGATGGGTTCGGCCGGTACCAGGCCACAAGCCGTTCTGAATCCACAGTGGTGGTGTTGTGCTTGTACATGTCGATGGAAAAGGGCAACGTCTCGCGCCAGCCATCGTGAGGTAGCACAAAGTTGAAGGGGGCTTGTCCGATGATGAAGGCCTCTAGGGCCTTGTCCATCACTGGGCTGATGTGGTGGGATTCGCCATAGTCGTTCCAAAAGATGATTTCCACAAACTCAGGTCTCCACCAACGAATCTCTTGCCAGCGCTCAAACCAGAGATCATCGCCGCGCCATATCCAGTTCTTGTTGTATCCCAGCAGTTTTGTGTAGAACTAGGGCGAGGCAGGCATCATGTATGGCTTCCCTCTAAGGTAGTCCTTGTAAGAGGCATTAACATAGGTATCCATGTCTTAGTCCTCCCAGGGCCAGGCCGCCCAGTTAAAAAGACCGTCAGCAACACCACCAGCCTTGGCTATGGCAGGTTTCGCGCTGAGAGAGGACTAGTTGGGAATGAAGAAACAGCCTGTAGCTGTCTTAATATCAATCCAGTCTTCTGCTTAGTCTGGGCCCTCAAACGTCAATACAAAAGGTTTGCCTTTGTAGTGAAAGTAGGCGCCTAAGCCTGTGTAGCTGTTAATAAGAGACTTCACGTCACTCTTAGGGCACAGACTGTTTCCAGCGTTATCAAAGGAGAAGAAAAGGCGAGATCTAAGATGATGATGATGATATTGTTTTACGCTGGAAGACCCCCTAGAGGATAAAGGGCGCTTATCACAAGCGCTGCATCCTGCAATCTATAGAACAGTGCAAGTTAAAATAAAAGTATATTCCCTTGTGGATTAAACTAAAAACCCCCTTTCTAAAAAGGTATTGTATCCTCCCTAAGGAGCGTATTCTCATGATGCTATTCGCAGCGTCATAGACGTAGGTTACATCACTGTGTAGGTCTGCGTCTTAGGAGGTTGTCGTTAGTTAGCTGTCGATAACACAGCTAGCTGGTGCTCTCCTTCTCAGTGCGTAATCCTATTCTACTAATATCTTTCTCTATATCTTCATCCCTTCAAGACTCTAAATCTTGACAGCTACGGAGATCTAGCGTCTTTCAAGCTTACATATATATTTCTGTTAGGGTTTTGTCTATTTATACCTTGACAATGAAAACAAACCTATTGTCAATGTTGAGCTGGATTTGGATAATCCTGTACGCACAGGCGAGCTTCATCTTGCTGGAGGCTTTAATGGCATTGCAAGGGTTCCTGCTATGAAAGGTGTCAACCCTGTGGAGGTAGACAAAAACGCTGTAGTGGACAACAAAGTGTTCAACCCAACATTGAAAGACTACAGAATCTTTACAGAGGAGTTGGCAGAAACATACGATCTTGCTGCCAAGACATTTGGGACTGGAACAGACAGCCCCGTTTACAAGGAGCTTGCTGCCTTTGAACCTTTGGTGTCGAGAATTCGCCAAGAGCGTCTCAGTGAGATGCGCATGGCCAAGACCATGCTCAAAAACATTGTGGCGGCGTTCAAGGGCATAGACCTTAAAACAACAACATACAGGGACCCAATCGACATATTCGGCGACACAGAAGCAAGGAGAATCATCCAGGAGAGGTTTCAGCTGCAAGACCTCCCAGACTACGACCCTAGAATCAAGGCAGAGTGGAAAAACTGGTAGGATGGAATCGGCTTCAGGGACGAGCCTACGAATTCAAAGGCTCCTCCTTACTCTGCCATCAACCGGAAACATCTTTACGTTCTTAATGGCTGGATTGGGATGGAAGATCACCTCCGGTGTCAGGCGAAGAAGTATCTTAGCTAGGCGCTTAGACTGTATTGGTCGCAAGGTCCATGTGTTTTAGTCCTATCTATCTATTCATCAAGCTACTATATAGCCCTAACTAATTTACTATCTTGAATAAGATTAATCTAAAGACTAATAATTATATTAGCATAACAATAGGTATATCAGCTTCTTACTAATGTACCTTGGATAGGTAAATAGCATTAGTAGCTTTAATAAAAACTGGGTAAAGAACTAATACACTATACTAAGACATAACAAGATATAATATAAATATGTATTTAATAGTAATCAAAGTTGATCGGTTATATCGTTTACATAACATGACATACGTGCGCCGAAAAACCTCCTAGGGAAAAATCTATCCCATCGCCTATTTGGAACAATTTCTATGGAACCTATCGTTTTGCTTGTTTTACGAAACGTCCACCTCGCTGCTCCGACTATAGAGTTATCATGGAGGTCTAACCATAGAGAATCAAACCAGGTAATAACAAGGCTAGTTGGAAATTTGACACGATCCCTATCCACATAGGCCTCATCTATAAACTTTAGTGTTTCCTTGTCAACAACTAATCGACCAGTTAACTTGTTAATAGACTCAAGTGGCCTATTTGCGTGCCTGCTGCTCGCTACAGCTTGAATAATGTCTGATAGATGCAGCTTTTTGGGGTGTGGTCTTTCCTTATCGTTTGAAGCTTTAAGAACAATGATTTCGTCAAGACTGGTGTCTGGGAATTGCAATCGTGTGATTGGTCGGTGTATTGTTTTGAACAAGTGAAGTCCGTAATGAGGTGAAAATACATCATAAGTTGTTTTATCAGCCTGTTTTACAGTATAGACGTCATTATCTTGCCGAAGACCTTTTGAAGCTCTTATACTGTAGGCTGTAGATGTTGGAAATAGGTAGAATATTTGCAAGTAGAGAAGAATAAACTTATATTCAGAACGCATTGTTAAAGACAAGAAATCATAGCCTAGGGCTGCAAAAAGTAGTAGAGTCGCTAATAGCTGATAGGCGTTAGTTAGTTATGTTATTTTAACTGATTCTTCTTCATCTACATAGTTAGGGATGCTTGCTTCTTATAGTTTTTGTCCCCCTTATATCTAGGCTTAGCTGCTTAAAATAACAGTGTAAAGTAGACTGTGTTTAAAAGCTCTGCCTAACTGAGCTAGAGATACGAAGAAGATAGAACAAAGCCGTTATTTCTTTTTATAGTATGAACTGTAATTCTTCCTCTATATTGATTCGATAATGTTTAGATGTATTAATAGATCCGGTAAATTTCTCTTAACTTAGGTTTAGATTGCTAGTTATTTCAAGTCTATAAGAGACATAACTATCCTAGATCAACAATATCTCTATGTAAATTATGAATCTATAGGCGTAAAGAGGGAAAGGTAAAGACTGAGTAGTCTAGCTACTCTCTAGAGATAACGGCATAGTTATCGAATTATACTAATATATGATAAATTTTAGTTAGATGTATAGTAAGGGAGTCTGGGGCCTAACAGGGCTTGCTAGTATGTTATTTAGGGCCTTTTCGTCGAAAATGGTGGCTTCAGGTCGTATATGTGACTATGGGAGCAATTAGTCTAGACAATAGGCTTTCTAGGGGCCTTAGGCACCTAGAAAAGGGGTTCTAAAAGGCTTGCCAAGCAGCCTAGCTATGCCGAAATAGTTTCATACCTAGGTCGAGAAGACGCTCTCGATCCCCGTCACTTTCGACACATAGTCATACATACGACCTAAAGCCACCACTTTCGACTGTATGGGTGACCCCCGTTCCGCCCAGATTGCTCGCCGGTGGCTCCGGTGGCTCCGTATCCCAAATTGGAGAGTAGCCGAACGCGACTCTCAATTCTCCGCATAATTATCATTTATGTCCAGGAGCCAGATTTTCAACACCTGAGGGGCGGAAGACATGGACCCCGCTGCGCTAGCCCTATTGACTCAGCCATGGTGCACTTCTCTGTCTATCTATATCATCCTAACCGGGGCTTCCTCTCGGACACTGTCACAGCAATCGTCAGAGTCAGGCACACGACTTGCTTTGACCAACGTCGGCCATGGAAGTATTGATGCTTTCGTCATTTATGCCATAGACCTTTGACTACGTAGTAGACCGAACGCCAACATACAGCGTGCAACACATCCGACCAACGCTGCAATGCGATAATGTGATAATGCCACTCTGCCATCCATGTCCTCAGGGATGCCCAGCGGGCATTAGGCCGTGTGAGCCTTTTTAACCACCCCGGCCATGTCTTCTGCCCTCCTTTTTAGGAACTTTCGGCGCTCTATTTACGGTGTGGTAACGTCTCCTGCCGCTCCATGATTGACGCTCATAACGGTCCCCGCAAGGGCCAACAGCGGAGCTAAGCCATCCAATGGGTCCTGGTCAAGGGCGCCCTGATGGTTATTATCCTGGGCTCTGTAAGAAGAAATGTTGATCAGGGCCTCCGCAAAAACTCCGATCAGGGGTCTCGGTGGGAACCGGACCCCTGACCCGTTGAGCACGTGGCGAAAGAGACAGGGATCAAGGTTGTGCCGGTGCGTCAATGATCTGTACAAGTGCATTGAGTGTGTTGTGTGTGTAACTAGTTGTTGTAGCACAGCTCGGCTGCTTGGTAAGGCTTTTTAGAGCCCCTTTTCTAGACCTCTAAGGCCCCTGCAAAGCCTGTTGCCCACCTAAGGGTTAAAGCATATAGCAATTGCTCCGTACGCACGAAAGCGGACATGCCGATCCAGGCCGGTTATATCCTACCTCCAAGCACCTCTGGGGCGCCCACCGGGCGCAGTGCCCTCTGTGTCAAGCTCGAAAACCAAGTACGGGAGCTTAGGCCGAGCAGCTCGGCATCGAGGCCTGCTGCGGACGGCTGCGGTGACTCGCGCAACCGCGCTAAGCCGTCTTTCAGACTTCGTTCACTCCGTATAGGTCGTTTGGTTGTCAAGGGCCTGGGCCTCGAGTTCGGTAGCGGCCCTGGCGCTGTCTAGTCGTTCCTTAAGTAGGCGGATCTGTTTCTCTTTCGTATCGACGAGCTTTAAATACTTCAATGCCTGAGATAACGAACAGGCCAGCAACGAGCCCGAAGTGACACTTCTAGGCCTAGAGACTTTGACAGCCTTCCTTTTGTCTGTGTTCAGCCAAAAGGGGGTTTCTAACACAACTTAATATCCCCATATTCGGAGTTCTGTAGGCTGTTGAAATTGCGCAGGGATTCTAGTGTGTGTTTGCTGCCAGCATGGTAGTTAGTCAGGCCACAAACGTTACCGACGTCGGTGCATGATGCCATCTATTTGCCTTCTCCCTCTCTAAGAAAGGAACCCGGGTTCCAGTTTAGTGACTAAACTTGTTGTGGAAAATACAGTGATGGCTGTTACTATTCACCCATCCTGCATATCACTTCCGATCATCAGCCGCATCCGCTCACAATTTACTAGGCAACCAATAGTTTAGGCGCAGGGCTAGGAGAAGCCAATTTTCAAGAACCTAATTAACATTAGATGCCTAAGTATACGGACTAGGGTAAGAGACTCACTTCAGTATGTTTACAAAGTATACTTAAGAAAGTAGAACGGGTGGCCCCGTCTGAGGCCTCGCTAGAAATCGCAGCCATGAGCCACCCCTAGTCGGGCCTACTGCGAAACCCATGCGACGTGGCCCCTGATCAGGCCAGCCGTCAAGCAAAGACTGATCATATTTTCTATGGCTTCCTTATCAGAAGGTCTGGTCCTGTCGAAACGGTTGTCCTGTCGTCCACTACTTCAACGTGGACCCTTTGATGGCCACAAAAGAGAGCGCCTTCATCATTCCCAAGAACATTGTCTACGATAGTTCACAGTGTTGCAAAGGCATTCTCCAGTTGGATATCCTGAGATCAATTCTATTAGTGGGATAATATGTTTCCCCTCTCCCGCCGAGATCTCATAACTATAGGCATAATTCGCCTCCTGAGAAGTTGAATTATCTCTCCAGCAAGGACCACATACCATGCGGAAGAAAAGGCCACTTGTCGATGTTAGATTCCCCACAACCCTATCGTCGCCATTTACTCGTCTTTTGCTATTATTTAGCCCTCGCGGTTGATGAGGCAGGAGTTTAGCCTTGTGCTAGTTCGACATCTATACTAGGTGGGTAGCACAATGCTCGCTTGACCTTGATTGGCCTACACTCACGGCCTAAGTCATCAGCGAAAAAGACACCCTTTTTTCTTACAAGCTTAAACAGCAGTTACTTTGACATGCTCTCAAGCACCCCAATACACACACAAGGATATAGCCATCGGCCTGTGCCGGATCATCTCTTCCAGACACATCAGCGGCCTCCATTCGCCCCAAACTTCCCGAAGAACGCAATGAAAGGCAATCGATATTAGGGGATGAATGAAGAAGTGGATAATGGCGGGCTTGAGGACTTTAGTAGCCCTTGCGGCTTTGCCACCGGGCCTACCGGTAATACATTGCTGGGACTGAACTACTTACACATACGGTGAAAAGTATTGTATTGATTGGGGCGCAGACTGCGATGTGTGTGAGCAACTAGGAACATCCTGTCTCTGTGTTGTTATCCCTGACAAGTATGTGGCCTGACATGGATTTCCCTACTTTTGGGTGGCTGCTAGGTAATATAGGGATAATGTACCTGATCCTTCCTAAGAGAGTCTGTGCATTTATGCCTAGATCTCTTCTCCTTTGTCACATGCATTTGCCATCCCTTTCGACACTCGCAGTCTTCGCGGAAAAGGACCTGCGCCGCGAGATTGCGCCCGAGGACGAGGCCGCCATAAAGTACATGCTAATACCCTATCTATCGCCGGCCATATGCTGTTAACTCAACCAACATGAGAGACTGACTTAGTTTAATTGCCCTCATAGGCTGCCAGGAAACGATGCAATCTACAGTACCATGCTCCACTCCTTGAAGGACAAGGAGAACAGAACCACAGAGCATGCTGCCAGCCCCCGAGAGTCTAGCACGCAAAAGGAGGCGCAAACATGGCAGCGCCCCGTCTACTTCAACCCCTATCCTAACGGCGAGGCCCTCGAGCCTGCTCCTGCACTTCTCAAACATGGTGTTTCCTAGCTCTATAAAAGATAGACACGAATCACCGGAATATATTTTCTTGGTAATCTTTAACGTCTTGTTACTCAATGCTGAAAAGGAGCTCTGAGCAATGTATCTTGACTTATAAGTATCTCTCCAATTCTTTCTTCTGCATTGTCATTTAACTATCCAAGAGTTTATCTCCCTCCTTCTAAGACTGTTTTGCTCGTCATGACGAACTCTCAGACCAAAGGCCATGGCATCAATCTCCCCGTCAGGCTGTCACTGCGATTCAGGTGGCACCGGTATGCCGCTATTTCTATATTTCTCCTCACACTCTACCTCTACCTACCAACAATGTATGAGGAGTACCTCATATCGCCAAATAACTTTTGCCATCCAGACCCATCAAGTGGAAGTGAAGCTGCCCATGATATGGCCACCTCCATCACCTCCCTGCCACACATCCCACCCAAGATTTGGCAAATCTCGATCCGTCGTAACACCTCCAGCCCCGATAATGTCTTTCAACCTTCGGTCGACGCAGTCAAATGGCTCTCGCTTCATCCCTCCTACGCGTACACGTTCCTCGATACGGCCGGCGCTCTCGCCGCGATTGCACGCCTCCAGAACACTATGTCACAGCAGGACCTCGACGTGATTTACGGAAGGACTGAATCAGATAGTCAAGCCCGAAAACAGAAGCTCAAAAACAACAAGCTACGGCAACAGCAGAATCCATTAGACCTTGTTCAGCTCTACAACGCTATTCCTCGGTCTGTCATGCAGGCTGATGTCGCTCGCTACGCCATACTCGCTGTTGAAGGCGGCGTTTACAGCGATTCGGACACGTCTCCTTTGCATCCCTTGTCTCACTGGGTCCCGACAGAGCTCCGTAATCGCACGCGGCTCATCGTTGGCATGGAGGCGGACACCCAGCCTCCAATACTAGGCACGACATACCCGGTACAGCTGAGCCAATGGACGTTTGCGGGTGCAAAGGGCCATCCGTTGCTGTGGAGGATGATTAGACGGGTGATGAGTGAGATGAGGAGACAGATAGAAGAGGCTGAGGGGACCGAGGACGAGCAAGAGAGACGTGAGAATATGTTCTCTGACGACGACGTTCTGGGAGTTTCAGGTCCTGCAGGTTGGACTGAAGAAATATACGAGTACCTGAGCGAGGTAACCGCAACAGAGTTTTCGTCGAAGAATCTGACAGGATTGGAGAATCCCACGTTGTTTGGCGATGTTTTGGTGCTGCCTATCAACGGCTTTGCAACGGGCATAGGCCACTCAGGCGCGAGCAAAAAGAATGCAGACGATACCATGGTAAGACACTTTTTTGCGGGGTCTTGGAAGGGTGAGTTGGAAGGGTGAGTCGTAACGTGCAGGACATAGGCAGCAAAAGACTTTGTAATTTTAGTTAGGCTTCTAGAAACTCTATCGCCTATTTGGGCCCCCAACATAGACCTAATTGACTTGCGGCAAAGAGATTATGGCTGTACTTAATGATCAAAGTTCCTGTCTTCTTTGGGTATGTAAATAACTAATGCTATACTACTGAAATGTAAATTAACGCTTTTCTATCAAAAGGTAGTAAGGTGCTAAGCTAGGTCTATGGTGAATATTATAATGTTACTACATGCAGCACGCCAACTAATAGCCAGTGATAGTTGCACTGTTTATTGTTGCACTGTTTATTAGTTCGCGTTAGTGACTAATTTACCATAGTAGCTGTCAGTTAGTCTAACTCTCAACTCCATTATCGCTTGTGTGTACACTCTGCAGGCTCTGAGGTTCCGCCAGCCATAAGCGATGTAAGAGTAAAACTAAGTCTCTTCTGCTGCGTCTTAAAGTAGTGATCCAGGCGACAGACAGACAGAAACAAGACACCTAAAATTACGCCCTGCTAGCCTATTGCCTCTTTTACTTCTTCTAATTACTAGATAGCATGTGACCATGATTGTGTCTTGGGACCCTTAGATATTGTGACGACTAAGTGCATACAGTAGGGCATAGAAGAATGTAAGAGAAAGATGCTTCATCTATGACAGTCACAAATCTATGACAGTCACAAGTAAGTAGATAAGATTTGTTTATGTAGATGAAAGCATATGAATTGGCAAGTGAGAGGACTGATTGAGTAAGCTCCTATACACGAGGGTTTCCTTACAACACATATCTACCCCCATCGCTACGCTGCCTATGCAACCGTCCCCTTACAGAGGATATTGTCGTTTGTCGTCTAAAAATTGAATCATGACGTCTCAGCACTAGCTATAGATATTGTGGGTTTGGTCCACTTACTAGCCGGTACTTTTTGGGTCTGGTATATCTGCAATGCAGTCTCCGTTGTGATGAGCAACGAATCTGGTCATATCTGTTGTGAGACGGCATTCTTGGTCTGCCGTGACAGCAACGCGCCAGTCACCGGCCCAAGGATGCTCTGTCCAGCCCTTTGCGACGCAGCCTCCGCCGACATTCGTGTTCGTAGTCTAAGAAGTATCTCTGATCCAAAACTGGCAGCCTGGAACCTTGATATAATCGGCAATTGCAAGGCCTGCGTAGGTAACAAATATAAGGAAGCGCATTGTGAATTTGAAATGTGAGGTTGATTGAAAGTCTGCTATCACGTGTGATGCAAAGTAGACGCTCGAAAAGAAAGTCGGGCAATGCCTAGAATATATAATGACTGAAAAAGACAGGCTGGAAATACAACTGAAATAGAAATTAGTAAACATCTACAGAGTCAAGCTATATTTCAAACAACGATGAGACCGAGAGTAAGATCTATGGTGCATGTAGATTGCATTTAATTATATATGTGTATAACTTAGATGATCTTCTTCCAACCCCTGATTTTCTAATCAGTAGTAAATATTTAATTAGTCTAATATAGGGTATTAATGTCGGAATCATCGGGGCTTAAATTGTGCGTATTGACTTATGTGTGTCACTAGGAATATCCTGATCCTTACCCCTGTGTTCTTATCCCTAGCTAATCCCACGACACTGAAAACCCCATATTTGGGCGGCTAGATTCGTCTATTAATCAATATCAATGCACCCGACATTGCCCGAGGGATTCGGCACATTCTAGGCCCAGTTCAATCAAGGGTTTCAATTTAGGTGTTGAAACCTCTTTTTGATTAATGTCCAATTGACAACGATCCGATTGCGCCGTATTGTAGGCCTTACTTCTACCCCTACCTCTACTGGCAGCTTATTAGTGAGGAGCGCTTATAGATTGCTCAGGTACCTAGAGTAGGTTCTTGTAATTAGTGAGTGCTGCTTTCGCATACGTATCTTTTTTCAAAATCTGCATTCAAAATGACAGATTCTACATAACCTGCAATCATAGGTTACATAGCCTGCAGATTGAATTAAAAACTTCTGTAAATCTAAGATAATAAGGCCTTTCTACCTAGGCAACAACACATACAAGGTTAGAGGGGTAAGATTCATCCCCCCCGTGATGTCAGTCGCCACCAATAACATCATGCCACTTTAATCAATGCAAATCCCCTATCGTATCATGCGGCTGCCTATTCAATGCCGGATCGATAGCCTACTGTGCCTTATAATGCTTGCATGATTTTTGATTAATCCGAGGAGTCGTGCTTGAGTCCGCCTTGTGATCGACAGAAGTCGAGATGACTGATACATAATCAGTGTATGTGTATGCCAACAGGAGAACTTTCCGCTCACCTCTTCCCTAGGGTCACACACGATGGGGTAAAAGGCCTGGCCGAGCGGGTCGATGGCGACAAAGAGGGACTCGTCGGGCGCCTGCAGGTCGTAGTAGGGCGCCCAAAACACCACAACGAAGCCCGCCGGCGCCTCAAGCTCGGCCTCGACGCGGAGTCGCCACACGCCCAACGGGCCAATCGTGTAGTTGTAGCAGTCCATCAGCCGCCGCGCGCCGTCGTAGACGAGCACGTTGTCGGCCGTTGCCCACAGCTTCGAGCTGTCGGGGCTGTCAGCCCGCACTAAGTAACATGTTGCCGTTGCCGCACGAGATGACCACTGTCTCGCCGTCCGGGACCACGAGCATGGCCAACTTGCGGCCCGCGCTGTCAAAGTAGGGATTGTTGCCCACGGGCTCGGGGTCGTACGACATGTGGCTTGAGGTGCCGGCTTGGGCCCCGGCCGCCACTTCTGAGACTTCGCCCACGGCCTGTTGGCGGTTGATGGCGTCGTCTGAAGCAGGCGGCGGATCGTTTGCAGGAGCAGCGACGGGATCGGCCGTAAAAGGCGTGGCAGCAGCCACATGGTCAGTCTGAGGAACGGGGACCGCTGGGGCAGTAGGATTCTCTGGAGTCGGTGGGTCGGAAGCTGGATCAGCCAGGCAGGCCAGGGCAACCGGAGGTGGTGTAACCGGCAGATTGCATAGCATGATTATATTAGGACCCATCCCAAACGCAGAAGGACGTTCCAGAGGAAGCTCACCTCTACGCAATGCTGTTCCTAGCTACTTTAAGGGCCTGTGATTAGTGTCTAGCAGAGGGATCTACCTTGTACCAATGATGTCGATATACAAGCTTTTGCGCCACCTAATTTGTGTCGAGATGCCAGTGCAGCCGTTGGTATCGGTGAAACCACCGGCAAAGACGCTGTCACGTTGGCCGCAGCCTAGGCCATACCCTTGATCGGGGGCTCGTCAATGATGCCCGCCGACTTGTCCCACGAGGCCGGCAGTATAAGCTCTCCCCAGGCCTCGAAGACAGGCTTGAAGTAAGGCCCCCAGCCGCCTTTAGTGCTCTTCGACGACTTGACAAGGTCAACCAGCAGGTGGGCATCTCACAGGCCCATCGCGGCGCCTGCGAGGGGTCGTTCCCTTGCAGCTCTGGTGCCAACCGAGATGCGCGGGCCGACTGTCACGACGCCGTACGAGAGGCCTGGCAGCCCAACATTGAGGAGGTCTGATGTGAAGGTGCGGCTGTAGACAATCTCAGCATCGACGCCAATTTGCCGCACGTCGGTCCGGAGCTTGACCTGGCCCTCAAGAAGCCACCGAGCGGCGTCCGCTTAGTCCGCCCCGCAATCTTTGCGTTAATAACTTGCACGTCATACCCGACGCAGCAGACATTCAGGAAGCCGTGGACGTTCTGCTGCGTCGCTGTGAACGATTCAAGGGGCATGGCATCGCCCCACGGCGACTGCGCCTGCTTCACTTAAGGGATGTAGGAAGTGTAGGGAGTAATAAAACAGGGGCCCTGGCGTATTCTTTTGCATTTTCGACACAGATAACCTATCGTTACTATCCTCTAATACAATCGAACAGTTCTAGTCTATTTCTAGTGGTGAACGTTCAAGGTCTTCAGATAACATAAAATAGTTGACCCGTTAAATCGCCAGGTAGGTTCCCACCCTACTTGTCTCTGCATTAGCCAAATTTCAATTGTACTTACAGTCTTTTTAGCTTCAAGGAATGTCCACATAGCAGCTTTAAACAATGGCGATGTTTTCAGTCCTTTCGATAATGCAGTACTCCTTTGCATGTCGATATAAAGTACGGCTGGAAACTCTTCATCCACGTTCCAATCCTGAAAGTAATCATTAAGGAAAGCAACAGTTCCTTGGTGAATAACCCTTCTACCAATTAACACGTCAACAGACTTAAGGGGCCTATTTGCATGCCTGCTGCTTGCTACAGCTTTAATAATGTCAGACAGATGCAGCCTTTGGTCACTGTTATTGTGTAGTTTTTCATCGCCGTTGTAAGCTTGTAAAACTTCTATCTTATCATCACGAAATAATTCGAATTTCAACTGTGTGACTGGCTTGTGGTCATCGGCTTTATAATAAGGTGAGTAGATGTTGTAGATGTCTTGTTCTTTTTCGACAGTATAGACATCGTTCTTGTCCCGGAGGCCTTTTACTTGAAAAGCAGAAGCATAAGGTTGGCAGCATAATAGGAGACAAAAAAGAATAAGTAGGTAGGTGGCGTACATCTTGAAGACATAATTTTAGATCACAGGTTAGAACTAAAAGACTAGAATACAATCAGTTATGTGAAGAGCGCAAATTCTTGAAGAGAATAATGACTAGTTTTAATAAATATTTCTTCTAGCTTGGCTGTCCTTTTTATCTATCTGCTTGTATAGTACTAGGCATCGAATTAGGATCTATTGTCGGGTTGTCCGTAATTGTTTAATTTAAGCAAAACCTATTAGTCGGAACCAAGAATCTAACACTATGCTATAGAGAGTGGGGATACGTATAGGCGAAGATTTTGAATATAACAATGGATCTTTTACAACAGGTTCTTTATTTAGAATTTATGTAAGATAAGCTATACAGGCTGGAGTATTATTCTCTAGAACTTGAACTAGAACTAGAGTAGGGTGTAGTCTATAGGGTAATATAGGTAAGATAACTAACAGGTAGTCTTAGCACTTAGAGTTTCTAAATCGTACTATATATTTATAATACTAAAATCCTAACAATTAAGGAATAGACTACTAACAGATAGAAAAACCTACAGCTTTCCACACATACACAATCAAAATAGACATAGAATTATTATTATACTTTTTGCCTTTATTATAATGAATATTTACCCTTGTTAATTTCGATCTATTTTAGTTTAATCGAACGGTTTTAATCTAAGAGTTAGGATCTTTTTTTTATTAATATCCAATTTACAACGATCTAATTGCATAGCTTTAGGCCTCACTTTTCCTTCTACCTCTACTAGCAGCTTGTTAGTGATAAGCGCTAGAGGTCTGTTTAAGTAGAGTTAGTTCTTTTAATTAGTGAGTACTGCTTTCACCTACGTATCCCTTATTAAGATCTGCATTCTTAATAGGCTAGTATAATAGATTCCATATAATACATAATCTTAAGTAGTTATATAGCTTATAGATTAAGTTTTATAGCCTTCTAAGATAATGTTAAGGCCTTTCTACTTAGGTAACAGTATATGTAGGGTTAGAGGGATAAAGTTTCTCCCCTTTATAATATAAATTAATATTAATACTATTAGGATATTTTATAGCTTGTAGAATTAATATATATACCCTATTATTTCTTATAGCTACCTATTTAATGCCTAATTAATAGCCTACTATGCTTTACAATGCTAGTATAATGTATTAATTAATCTAAGAACCCTAGCTTAAGTCTGCCTCGTGATCGACAGAAGTCAAAATAATTAATAAATAATCAGTCTATGTGTATGCTAACAGGAGAACTTTCCGCTGACGTTTTCCCTAGGTTATTCTAGAGTTATGAGTAGTGCTTTATTTCTTCTATCTTGTCTCGTCTGTGTGTATGCATTGCTTTCAAGCATGCAGCTTGAGCCAAGTCGTGTACCGACCTGGAAACCTATACTTATATCGAGGGGCGGGAATCACATCAGTTACTGCAGACGACTCGTTTCCCTTTAAAGAATCTGAAGTTTCTTGAATTAAATTGATAGCTCTCCACCCCGTCTTGGCGGTATTCCTGCCCATGGTCTGTATAACAAAGCCAATAAGACTTTGTTGAATGATACTAAGGGAAGGATGGACATTCTCTGGAAATATATCTAAGTTGTAAAGCAGGTAAATAGGTGATTAGACTACCTATTCATGAGGCTAAATTGACTAGATGATGCTGAGCGAAGCCGTGATGAGCCAGACGTCTCAGTGGCCCATCACAGCAACTTTGAAAAGAGGCGTAGTGCAAGATTCAAATCATGGCTAAGACATCAGCAAGGAGAAAACCTGCCTATGAAGTGCAACGAGTCGTCCAAATTTCCGATGTATCTATATTATCCATGACAAGACCGACTTATCCAGCTGTCAACTCTCCTCCCTGTGCAATGACTTGACCCTTTCTCCCATGCGCCGTCACTAGTAGGTGCTAAGGTGACGAAGGTTGTGAACATTTGCGGAAAACAGCAACAACCCTAGCATGTTATCAAAACCAACCAACATGACATTACATCGTTTCTGCCTCCACTCTCACCGCGGAAGATGTGTTTTATTGTACACCACGTTCCGTCACAAACATGATTGGCCCGGAGCGGGGAGAATTCATAAGACCGGTGAAGGCTGTGTCTAGACTGGATAACACTGTGACATTCTTTTGGCGGAGTGGCGAATGGCATGAAATGGCGGCATTTTCAGCAGGACTTAGATGTGGTACGCTCGTTGCCAACTTGCCAGTGGTTTCCGCTGGGGTCTTTCGAAATCGACGCGATTTGTGGGCTGACATTCCTCCATCTTGGCCCGCAAGTCGAGATTTCTGGGCATTTGCGTGGAGGCACTTCCACCATTGAGAATGTGAGATTGTGCCCGGACTATGGGTTGGCCTTGGCCGCTCACCTTGGCCAAGCGCAATCCCCGCCTCTGCTCATAACCATCCACAAGCCAAGTTCGAAAGCCAATAAATGCCAACGCTCGGCCCTACGCGTCGACTGTGTGATTTGAGCCTTTCACGTCTCGTGTCGGCCAAAATCCCCAGTTGCCCAGCTTCCCTTGGCTTGCCCAGCGCGTGCCTCTCCAGACTCCGCCTTTCCTCTCCTCACCGTCGACATGGCCAACTCTGTGCCTCCTACCAGGGGGGGGGGGACAGCCAGATCCGCGGAGACTCCATGTTCTTCCAACGCCTGAGGTGGAGGGCCAGCGAGAAGTTATAAATTCTCGGATCCGTTGTTCTCGTTCCAAGGAAGGCCTGTTGTTTTTGTCCGACAGACTTGTGCTTCCAAGCTCTGCGTTTGGACAGATCCAGGATCCACGACATCCACGCATCAATTGCTCTCTAACCACCACCACGGCGTGATATTATCTTGCCAGCCGCCACCATGGGCACCTCTCTTTTACAAAAGATCGTCAAGAACGATGCGATGAAAGAGGACCCCCCCGAGATCTACGGGTGGAGGGCCTACGCTCTCGCGTGTTCCGCCTGCTTCGGCGGTCTCATCTTTGGTATCGACACCGGTGTCATTGGCGGTGTCCTCCGCATGGAGGAGTTCCAAGAGTATGCTTCCACCCGGATCACTTGAATCTTCTCTTCGATGGCTAAGCTCACTGACTTGCCGCAGCCTCTACAATCTCACACATTTGTCCCCCGTCGACCGTGCCAACCTCAGTGCCAACATCGTCTCTACTCTGCAAGCAGGTTGTTTCGTTGGTGCTCTCCTTGCTGCGCAAGCTGCTGATAGATACGGCCGTCGTCCTGTCCTCATCTGGGCCGCTGGTGGAATCTCAGTCATCGGCGTGGTTCTCCAGGCTGCTGCTTCTGGTCAACTGGCGGCCATGTACGTCGGCAGGTAAGAATTCGCAACCCGACATAATATTACTGCCAATGTGAACTTGGAGATTTCCCATACTGATTGATGTGTCTGCCTACCTAATTACAGATTCGTTTCCGGATTCGGTACTGGCTTTGCTTCCATGGTCAACCCCCTGTATGTCGCCGAAAACGCCCCTCGGGCCATCCGCGGTGGCCTTACCGGCATCTATCAACTGTTCATCGTCTTTGGCATTTTTCTGAGCTACTGGATCAATTTCGCTTGTCAACAACACGTTCGTGGCACCGCTCGCTACATGATTCCTCTTGTCATCCAGGGCATTCCTCCACTTCTCCTCATGATCTCCATGTTTCTCTGCAACGAGTCACCCCGCCACCTCGCCAAGCAGGATAAGTGGGAGGAGGCTCTCGACGTCCTTTCCGGCATCCGCGCTTTGCCTCCCGACCATCCTTACGTGGCTGCCGAGTTCGCCGAGATCAGGGCTGCCATCGAAGAAGAAAACGCTATTCTCAACGGTGCCACCTGGATGAGCCTGCAAAGAGAGATGTGGCTGGTTCCGTCCAACCGCAAGCGGGCCATCATTTCCATCTTGCTCATGTTCTTCCAGCAAATGACAGGTAAGCACCGCCCTATCCTAAGTGAACACATTCGGGCATGAACTAATACCAGGCATAGGTACCAACGCCATCAACTACTATGCTCCCCGAATCTTTGCTAGTCTCGGAGTTCGAGGCACTCAGAACGAGCTCTTTGCCACCGGTATCTACGGCCTAGTGAAGCTCATCGCAGTCGCCGTCTTCCTTGTTTTCGTTGCCGATTCTCTGGGTCGCCGCAAATCCCTTCTTTGGACGGGCATAGGCCAGGGTTCGACCATGCTCTATATTGGCATTTTCATCGCAGTGGCAAGGCCTCAAGATTCGGAAGACGCCAAGGTGACCGCCGCTGGCTACATTGCCCTCGTCTGCGTTTTCCTGTTCGCCTGCATGTTCCAGTTTGGCTGGGGACCTTGCTGTTGGATCTACGTTTCCGAGATTGCCACCACTCGTTTGCGTGCTACCAACGTCTCCTTCGCCGCCGCGACGCAGTGGCTCTTCAACTTCGTCATCTCCAAGTCTGTCCCCCCCATGCTGGAGACCATGGGTACAGGCGGTTACGGGACCTACATCTTCTTCTGCGTCTGGTGTTTTTCCATGACAATTTTTGTCTGGTTCTTCATCCCCGAGACCAAAGGCCTTTCGCTGGAGGGGATGAATGACCTGTTTGGTTTCAAGGACGATGTTCAACACAAGCGTGCCGACATTGAGAGCTCGTCGGTGAACATGGAGAAGCCAAACGGCAACGTCACCCAGC
Organism: Colletotrichum tanaceti; assembly: GCA_005350895.1. NCBI lineage: Eukaryota > Fungi > Ascomycota > Sordariomycetes > Glomerellales > Glomerellaceae > Colletotrichum > Colletotrichum tanaceti. The sequence goes on from PJEX01000084.1 coordinate 61,042, forward strand.
TCGAGGACACGGCCAGCCCCCCTACCAAGTATTAGCTGAGTTGTTCGTCATCGTGCGTTCGTCATCGTGGGACAAAGACGCGAGATCTCCGAACGCTCAAGGTTTCCGGAAAGTGGTTTTGACAAGACCATTGGGAAATGTGTTTTCCACTGGTCTTTTGCAATGTAACTACGATGGGCACGTTCCCGGGTTGGCATATTCAGATCAAAGACAGCCCGTAAACAGCGCGTTTGACACTTGAAGCTTTGTGATCCCTTGATCAAGCTTTTGAGTTGGTTTCGTATGGTTTTTGCGTGATGCTGAGATGAAAGCCTGGATCGACTCACCGTCAGTCACCTTGTTTCTTGTTTGTGTCTGATGGTTGGTTGCGCGGGCCTTGACGCCAAAACCTGGTACGTAAGGCATATCTGTCTCTCTCAAGGACATGGAAAACGCGAGGGGGATATGACGTACTATCTGATTGAATTCCACACCCTATTCTGTCTCTCTAATATGTCAAGTCCCACTGTAGGTTTTCCCCCAACTGGAGAAAAAGGCATCTGACCAGCCGACGATTGAGCCTCTAACACACGCGGACAGCAGTGTGCCTTGACAGACGACAGCTGAAGGAAGGCTTTGCTCGTACTTGAACACCCAAACCGTACGGTTGACACCATCTGGGAGGTGCGAGCTGCCTATAATACCAGAGATAAGGATGCAGAGAAGTACTGCATTGCCAGTGAATATGGTGAACCATGGTCTCTTCATCCTCGCCTTCCACCATCGCGTATTATTTCCTACCATCACCAGAATGGCACCATCAAAAAGCTCGAACAAAATGCTGATCAGCAATACAGCCACTGTTGCATTCAACCACTCATACTGCTCGTCCGCTGGAAGCGAAATGCAACCGATTCCTTGACTGAAGCTTTTGTCGACCAGTGTAGGTAGTGCAGGCAGTGTGTCGCAGTTAACGAGTACTGTTTCAGCAGACTGGAACATTGGCGAGCACCATTTGGCCTCAAGCCCCTGTTGACCGCGCCCTTTGATTGCTGCTACTAGGCCGATGAGTTGCAGAACTAGTAAAGTGACAAGCAGGGCAAGTGCAAGGACAGTGAGCCAGGCTTGGCCAACCAGCCCACGACCGCTTGGGACTGGCAGCGGCCTAAGGGACACAACCTGTACTGAATCGGCTAACACAGTTAGATAGCAGCATCTACCACAGGGAATGGGACGGCTCACTCTTGTCTCTGGTGTTAGCGCTGTTTGCTTCTCCTCGGAAAGGCATGGCCTCGATTTTGTCCTTGAGAAATGGGCGAACGACGGACTCCTTGAGTGCGCTCCGTAGTATGGCCGTGCCATTCTCGTTGACGATGAGAAATACGAGCTGCATCATGGCTCCGATGTCTAACACTAGCGGCAGAGGCATCCAGAGCAGGATCTGTGCCGGGGGAAGATGGCTCGTGTATGCCTGAACTGTGAAGTAGACGCTGAAAAACGCTAGAATGATGGAAAGTGTCTACACTTTCTCCCAACGTGTTACTCGCAACACAGTGACTGGGAGGTGGATCAGAATCCATGCCATTGTGTACGGCCATGGCAAGAGACAACCGCCAGGGTCAGGCCGCAGGTAAGTGGGTGGGCCGCAAGACCCAATGTTGCGTCGTGATTCCTCGGAGTCATGAAACAGAAGGGGTTCTCCATCGGTACTGTTCAGCCCGATGTAAGCCGTAGGTGAGACCTTGCAAATGTCCATGGTGTAATGAAGAGATGCAAGAGGCGGTGGAGAGTCAAACTCCGGGGGTCCCAGAACTCAGTCCTAATTACGAGATGGTCTGTTCATATATTCTTTGGACTTGGCACCTGACTTCAGCCCGAAAAGCCATTGATCAAGTCCGGATAAAAATGAAATGTGGCTGAACTTCAGCCCTTCATGACTGTCTGATACCCCGGCATTTTGAGGGAAAGATGCTTAAACGAAAAATAGGTGAAGAATAGAGACGAGGTTAACTACAGTATGGCTTGCGAATAGGCATGTGAGAGGCCTAATTCAGTGAGCCTCTAAGAACGAGGGTTTCCATGTGACATGGGACTAAGTCCGAAGCCAGCCACAATTTAGTAGTATTGAGGTGCAGAGACTCTGGGACCTTGCAGAGAAGAAAGATCGCCAGTAAAATGTCACGAGTAACAATGAATATCAATCCAACACTCCCGAGTTCCATGTTTTGCATGCCTGTGCTATCGAACGGACCGGCACGTGGTCGGTTTCGCGGCACCCAACGCCGACATATCGGGATGTGATGTAAGCAGGCAATAATGAAGCAGAAGATGGTGTTTTGTTTTGTTCTTTTGTTCCAACTTGATGGTTTAATTACTGGAACCGGGTCATGGGACTCCCCGTCGTCGCCACGTTGGAGTCTTTGACCCCAAATCTCAAATTTCATACCGCCCGGACAACCCTTACGATGGCAAAGTCCCCTGGTAGCCGTCGCCTAAGCCTTGCACAACGTCCAATGTGGCCGGGTCACGAAAGATGCTGGGCATTCCGTAATCGAAGAAATCATAGAATGCCCTGTCGATCTCCAAGTATGGCGGCGTGTGCGTGTCCATCCAAGTCTCGTCGTGTTGGCTTTGCAGAACCCCGTTATTATCACGACCGTCTTCTCTCTCTAGGATGTCCCGATCCGGAGACGAACCAGACATGGGGAGAACCGGGGGCTGTAATAAACCGCCGAACCCCCGATCGCGGTGACGAGCCCCGGACATTGGCGTGCCGCGCCCGCTCGGTGACGGTCTCTGTTCCCTCGATCCTCGCCTGGGGCTCCCGCTGGTCCGGTTGGTAGCATTGGGCTCGGAGGGGCGTCTGCTAAGCGTGTCTGGGGTCGTGTATCGACGCAACCTTCTGACAAGTTTTGCGACGCCCTTTGCACTGCTCCATAGTTGACTCAAGACGTCCAGGTTGTGGGAGCATTGCTCAAGATCTTTGTACGCCACCTCGGGTCGCCGCTCCCCGTCCCGCAAAGCCCGGTAGATGACGGTGGTAGACATGGACATGGCATAGGGTACTAGAGGGAGCGGTGGCAAGCCGTCGGGACCTGCTTGAGAGATGATGCCGAGTACGCAGTCTGCGGAAGTCAGACGTCTCGCGTACTGCACGCTCCCCGGCCCACTGTATCGGCAGGAGAGCATGGCGGCAACGTGATACCATAATTGAAGATACGCTGTTGATCATTACTTTCCATTTCAGTGGTGATGGAACCTGATATGTCGAGAGAAACGCAAGGCAAAAAAACCTACATCTGTGTGACTTGTTGAAACGGTCCGGGGCAACGTCCGAGGTGAGCTCCGCAAAGGTCGGGAACTCGGTCTTGTCGTCGACAGTGGCCTCGGAGCTGGCCTTGTAGACCTTGGTCGCCGCCGTCGTCAAGTCCCCCAGGCGGAGGGACACGGCCATGAGCTGCGACGTGTAGCAACGGCCGCCTCCTCGATACGGACTCGTGCGGTCGATGCCGATATCGGTGTCGTCGATGATGAAGGGCGCGGCGCCCATGACGGGCTTGTTGAGCCGGTCAAAGTTCCGCAGGGCCCACCACAGCAGGTCGCACTGCTCCTGGTCCGCGTTGACCGGGACTTTGACGTGGAGCGAGATGGACCAGGCCTCGCAGATGGCCTGCGCGAGGTAGCTTGACGAGCGGTCCACCCCGCCAGGGCCGTCGTTGTGCAGGTGCATCAGGGCCAAGATCTGGACTTTGGTGACGCGATCCGGCTCGAGATCCGCCTTGATGGCCGCATCGAGGCCTGCCAGCAGACTCGCCGCGAATCTATCCTGGCTCAGGGTCGGCCCGTCGTCGTACAACCGCAGAGACGCCGTCGCTTGCCTGGTCTTGCATGCGACGAGACACACCGCGCGCACGAGATAGATGGAGGCGAGCCCATTGCTGTAGTCTCGGAACATGGCTCTGCCGTCCAGGAGGGGAATCAACTCGTCCAGGAAGGTGTTGTAGATGGGCAACAAGCTGTCCGTCGTGGACTTGGGGAGTCGTAGGAAAGCGCCCTCGGCCTCGAGATAGCGCCTGTGGTGGTCGGAGAGGTTGAGGGGAACGAGCCTCTGTCTGTGCCTATTGTACCAGAGCAACTGCCGTTGTGCGTTTTCCTCGACGGACGCGGGGTTTGGATCTGGACTTGCGGTGATGATTCTTCCAAGATGGGCGTGCGTTGCACCAGATGCGGGCAGGGATGCTTTCGTCGGTGTTGTGGTTGTAGTTGTCGTTGTCGTTGTCGTTCCCGCTGCAGTTGGTGCTGTTAGTGTTGTTATTGTCTTTGCTGCTGCTGCTGCTGATGCTGATGCTGGTGCTACTGCGGCTGGGCTCATTGACAAGTCGACGAAGACGGATTCAGGGTTGTATAAACTGACCCGGCCAAGACTCGGGCTGGAATCACGGCTGTGGACGACTGAGGTAGGGACGGCATCGGACTCGGTGTTGTCTCGTATGGGGGGATATGACTTTTCCACCGCCGGCACATGATAGCAGCGCTTCTTGCGCTTCCGACAACCGTTGCATGGTGGAAGGGGGGGGCGGTTCCAAGTTAGCTCACGAGTCACCGTTGCCCGAGGGCCGAGGCAACGAGGTGTAGGCGAGGTGGTTGGACTCATCTTGCAAAGAGCGTTTGGTGCCTGGAGTGCCAGTTGATTGCCAGACAATCTCCATCATAGGTACCTTAGTTGATAGCGAGTCTTGTCTTACAGTACCCGGGTACCTTGCCTAGGTAGATACCTGAAGGGACGATGGAGAGAGAGGCAGGTGATCCAGTCAAGAGTGAGAGGCGTAGGGCGAGGAGAGCAGAGCAGTAGTGCATTCGGGGGATGATGACTAACGCCAGAGCGCCATAGTGGATCTGAGTGGCCTGAGGGTTACCTACCTAAGGTACCTAGGTAGGCCTGAGGGTGACTAAGGGGGTGGGTTCTAGTGACGTCTACCCCACAGCAAGGTACCGGTACTCATATCTGCTCCATGGTCTGGTAGGAAGAGTGGACAAGAAATGAGTCAAAGTTTGATATGACATGGACTTTGTTGTTCAACGTCTGTTTGCTTGAAATATCAATGGGGCTCATGCCTCTCAGCCTCTCAGCCTCTCAGCGTGGCCACCCTGCCGCGTCCATCGCTCGATACTTCTCCTCCAGTGCCTGCTGGACACTCTCGCGCCCTACGATCCGCGAGTTCCACTCGTAGCACCGCGGAAACGTTTCCTTCCACTCCTGCTCAAACCCGTCGCTGACGTTGCGCATGAGTTTGTCCGGAAGCACCAAATGGAAAGGGATATACATGAGGTCGGCATACGTGCACTTGTCGCCCACCAGGTACGGATGTCCCGTCGTGGCGAGCTGACGTTCCACGACTCCGAGAACCCACCGCACCATGTTGCCATAGTGCTCGTGGACCGACGAGATGTCCTGGTCGGTGTGAAACTAACATCGTGTCAGGTCAACTGTAAATACGGCCTCAAGGGAACTCGAGGTGGCGTGGGGAGCTATGAATTACCATTGTGAAATAGGCTTTTTGCCCCAAAAACAGATCGTGTCCAGCGATTTGATAATCCTTCCAGTTCTTTTGGTGGTATTTCTCGGGAAAGGTGCTGTATTTCAATTTATCATCCTGATCGTACATGTCTTCGAGATACTCGATGATCGTTCCGGACTATTTCGCGAGAAGAGGTAAGATGATTATCAATCAGTCCGGGCTTGCCCTACTTGGTAATAATTACTGCAACGGTCGTTTAAACATACCTCCCACGGCGTGATGTCGTGATTTGGGTCAACTATGGTGGGAACCCTGCCATTGGGACAGACGTCTATGTACGGAGCAATCTTCATCTCCTCCGCCGTGAGAAACTCAATCTCGTAGGGTACGCCGAGTCCCTTGAGAAGGATGACGACCTTCCACGGGTGTGGCCCCTGCGGACCGTGTCAGTTTTCTTTCTTCCTACGAGATGATAACGCAACGGCAAACGTGACGTGACATACGGCAACATGCCCGTAGATCTTGATGGGCTTCATAATAGTGACTGGCATTAGAGCTTAATCGGGCTACCTCAAGATCAAGTTTCCAAACCTGCGCTATTAACCCTCACCTTTGGCTTTCCATCTCATCAGTCATGTTGCTTATAATACGGTCGGCACGGAAAAGACCGCCGTGCCGGCTCGCTTACTTGGTCCTTGCGCACCGGCCTGTAACGGACCAATGGGAACGCGCGACGCCCACCCCGATCCGGTCTCGGTCTCGGCGTTCGCGAAACCCGCTTCGGCGCTCCGGGCCTGTGTCACCGGTGGCTCGCTGAACGACTTCCCCGTGGGGAGCCGGAGTCTGCCAGTCCCACGAGCCCAGCCAGCAGACTAGAATTTTTAATTTTTTTCGCAATATACACGTCCCACGTCTACCCGCTCATTGCGCATAATTATTTCTTTTGTTAATTACAGTCTTGTCTTGATACTTCGTTCACGTTGACGCGCGGGGAACCATCCGGCATCATGACCAAGAAACCAATCCTGATTATAGGTGGCGGCATCGCCGGCCTCACGGTGGCTCGCATCCTGAATCAGCGAGAGATACCATGTATAGTCTTTGAGCGGTCTGCGCTGCACGCTACTCAGGGCTACGCAATCACGGTCCGCGACTGGGCCTTCAACCCTCTCTTGGCAGCGTTGGGCGGTGTGCCTGTCAAGGCTTTCCAGGAACAAGTGGCTGTAGACCGTCTGCTTGGGGGTTCTGGATGGGTTGACTTGACATTCCGAGCCAACGCGACCGGGGAGTCGTTGTTCAACCCGGAACCTCCCAGGGCTGGGGATGAGGCCGCCCTGTTTAGGGCGAACAGGAGCATGTTGCTGGTTTGGCTGGGTATCGGCGTCGAGGTTCGTCATGGCCTCAGGTTGACTGCAGTGAAAGGGCACCCCGGAAATGTCACGGCTGTTTTTGACAGTGGTGAGGAGGTGACTGGATCCATGATCGTTGCCGCTGACGGCGTGCACTCAAGTGGTAATCAAGACCCGGTTACTTCTTGTCTGCTCCATTGATTGACCAGGTTGCATCATGACATTAACATGTCATAGTTCGGAACTGCCTTCTACCGGACCTGAAAGCACAGCTGCTTCCCGTCGTCCTCTTCCACGGCAAAAGACGGATGAGGACCACAACGTGGCGTCAGATATGGGCCCCTCACGTCGGGGAGTCCACCATAGCCGCGGGCGTGGGCGACAACTTCAACACCTTCGTGACCGTCGCTGACAGCACGGTACCCGAGGCAGTCGATATGGATTGGACGTATTCCCGCGCGTGACAGGGCGAAAAGGATCCCCTCTGGATGCCCGAACAGCCGGGGCTACTAGACAGACACAAGAGAGGTCTACTGCAACACCTCCACAGACTAACTTTTTCTTAAAAACGACATTAGTACGGTTGCCCTCGTTCTCAACGTAGTTGTTAGAGGGACTTTCCCACTTACTCACAACACACACGCAAAGATACGCTTAATTAACCTATTACATTCGACAGAAATGAATGCCTAGCTGATATAGATAAGTACGCTAAAGTGTGTACCTCGTCGATAAAGAGAAAAAAAAAAGGAAAAAACATTAAAAGGATTTCGCTCGCTTCACGCCTAAGTAAACGTCCTTTCGTGATTGGTGCGATATACGCGCAGCCCGCACTGCCTTCTTCAAAATAACCCACACTTTGCATCGCAGGGTTCATTCATTCCTTAGTTATTGATAAGACCGCCGCAAGGCAGCGTGGTAGGCTGCCTGGTGGTTCGCAAAAGCTGAATATGTTGCACAAGCCTGGTTTGGCGCCCCATGGGAGACTACGTGCGTTCTTTTCATCCATGTAGCTGTACTCAGGCTAAAATCTATCTTAGATTGCGAGTGTTAACGGATATGACTGGCCTCAGCCGTGACGCACTTGCATGGATCCTCTGATGACTGCATTAGCGTCCCGACGGATTCCACACTCGGGCAAGGTGGGACGACTTATCATGCTAGCCTTCATCAACGATTCGGGCAAGCTAAGAAGCGTTACCGGGAGAGCCGCAAGAAAATGGAACAAGTATGTACACCTATATCAGACCGTGCCTCCTTCGTGACGAATGTTTTGGAGTCTTACAACTTTCATGTAAGAGGTAGACTATACCCAAAGTCAAGCAGCCTATCTGAAAGGCCACAATCTACAGGTTTGTTCCTCCGCATGATCTTGACATTTCTACACAAGTAAAGCCCACCCCCCCCGCCCCCCTCGAAAGATAAACGTATTTTCTTAGCCTATCGACTCGACTAAAGCACTCAGTGCCACGCGTCAAAATGCAACACTCATATAAGATCTTCCGCTCTTGGATATGGGAACTCCTTTCTGTCGTCATCGCTATCGGTCTTGTCATCGCTATTGCCGCCCTCCTTGCGACATACGAGGGGAAACCAGCACCTGACTGGGGTGCGCACCTCAACCTAAACGCCCTTCTTGCCCTTTTGTCCACCATTCTCCGAGCTCTGCTGGTCGTTGTCGTCTCCGGTGTCATCTCGCAGAGGAAGTGGGGGTGGTACGGAAGGGACCGCGACCGCCCTCTGTCCGACTTGCAACAGTTCGACACTGGCAGTCGTGGAAGCCTCGGAGCCCTGCTTCTCATACCTACTGTCGTGTTGAAGGATGTAGTAGCACTCGTCGCTGCAGTCGTCCTGCTTGCCTCGTTTCTTGTCGGCCCATTCACCCAGCAAGCCAGTCAAACTGTGGATTGCTCGTTTCCCGTCCCGAACGTTCTCAATGCGTCAATCCCCTTTGCGCATCATGTTCCTCGCAAACCCCTAAACACACATCGCAATGCCGGTCCCTTGGCAGTCGAGCCGGACGTAGTCATAGCAGTCCTGTCTGGCGTCACAGCTGCCGGTGGTGTTGAGAACCAAGTAAGCGCAAGCTGTACTACCGGACACTGCACTTTTTCTATCGGAGATCCGCCAGAACAAGATGTTGCACTCAACATTTCCACGTCCACAACCCATTCTACTGTCGGAATGTGCAGCAAGTGCACGGATGTCGCATCCCTTATTTCACGCATGGAGACCGGCGATCCCATTCTACCCAACGGTTTCAACCTATCAAACGAAGTGAAAGGAGCTGAAGGACACAGCGCTCTGATGGATACGGCATCGGACTTCATCTGGCTGGGAGACATGCTGACCCCAGACCTAAGAGCTCTGTCTAGGTGGGCCTACGTGAATGTCACCTTCCTCACGAACGAGTCTGCAGCGGTATGCCATCTATATCCGTGCATGCGGACATACATCAGCTCGGTCATCGATAACCAGCTCGTTGAGCAAGAGGTTCGGTCAGACATCATGTTGGTGGAAGACGGTGCTGCTCTGCTTGAGCCGCTGCAAGCAGCCAACAGCCACAGCAACGAAGGCAGCGCACACTATACAACAGTCAAGTCTCCATGTCGAGCGGACGAAAAGGTCTACAACGCGTTGCAAAACACGTCTACACGTCCTGGAGCAACCAAACTGGCCTTATGCGACTTCACCGACTACGGTGGACTTTCACCTACTCCCTATCGGTCCACTTGCCAGAACATCACAGCCCCGGACCAATGTATCTATCGCCAAGATGCGACGTTTGTAAAAATGGTTTCAATGGTCCTGAACGACCACATCTTCTCCGGCATCTGCACTTACTTGAAGAGCACTCTGCACTGCGCCAAGAGCGGGTGGGGGAACACGGAAAACGACCTCGCCGACCTTGGCGCAGGAACGGTATTACGGGCACTTTACAACGACCACGACCCGAGTTTCCCTACTACCGACCGGTGGTTTCAATCGTTTGCAGATGCCATGACGAATCGATATCGGTTTCAATTCGGATCGCCCGCCCTAAACCTATCACGCCGACAAGAAACTCCTCCGTGGAATCAAGAGATACTCCCATTGGGCCAAATCCAAGGCCTTACATGGCAATCGATGGTTTGTGTTTCCATGCGCCGGGAATGGCTCCTACTGCCAGTCTGCCTCACACTCATCACTGCTGCGTTGTCCATCTGGACCATGGCCGACGACTGGCGGCACCGTCACCACAGGCCTGTCTGGAAGGACAGCGTCCTGCCGCTGATCTTCTATCGTCACAAATTCGAGTCTCAAGAACGCGGGGCTCTTCCAAATCAGCCCCGCGAGAGTACAGATGATGAAGATGGCGCGGGTGCCGCGGAACAACGGAACGGCCTACTGGAGGCAACGGAGATGAAGGATCTGGGTTTTCGGATCCCCGTTACGTTCCAATGGCCGGAAAACGTGGCAAGGAGTTCTACGGACGGTGTTGACACATTGGAGGCTTTTGCTCTGCAGCAGCTAAATGATGAGCCAAGGCGACGAAGTCCACGGGATAGAGATAATGAGTCGCTACTTGAAACGGATGTGTCACGGTAGCTTTCTTTAAAGAGCCTTAAGCTCTTAGTTAGCCTACCCTTATGCCTACGTAGATAACTAGCTAGCTTGATACCTACTTATCTAAAGTCTTTTAGCTCCTTTTACCTTATATAATAATAGATAGGAGAAAGTAATTTTACAACTGGTTTCAGTACACATGCAGGCATATCCTCTTTTCTAGCTCGAGTAAGTGTAATAAGGAGGGATATACCGTCTGTTCTAATTTAGAGAGTAAGGCTGTGATCGGCAACCCCGTTACGACTCTAGCATCTATTGTACAGACTCTGAGCACCTCGTGTCCTTCGTGCGGTTATGGGCATGGCATAGCCTCCATGCTACCGAGTTTCTAAAGAAACTCGATGACGTGTTTAGTGGTGGGTATAACACTTATACTGTGTTTTCATTCAC
>PJEX01000084.1:78679-102064 GCA_005350895.1 Colletotrichum tanaceti
TCCTGAGCCCCTGGACGTTTAAACACTATTTGTGGTCCGTGGCCTGACCACCTAGACTTCGGCGACATGTACCCGATTAGAAGGTTCAAAGCGTCAGTTTCCACACTGCAGCATACAGTATACAAACTGGGGGGTGTGTCACGAGATATAAGGCGTTAGTTGTTGCCCACAACTAACGGCGTCGTTTTTGTGACAAACTCCCAGGCCGATCCAAGACATCCTCCGAAGCTCCGAGAAGGCTTCGACGTGAAGACAGACACATACAATGCTCAAGTTGCGTTACAGTGGATCTGTCATTCGCGTATACTTTTTTTATATCCGCAGACCCGATCATCATCCGGCTCAGCTCGACACAAGAATCCGTCATCAGGCTTCGTTGGGATTAACCCCAGCCGAAGTGATGACTATTACATCCAACATGTCAACGACACCCTCCTCCAGCTCGTGGGACCACACGCCTGAGGCCGGGTCAGCCCGCCTACTCTTCTTCGGCAACGACTTCCCAAGTGACAACGCAGGGAACCTCTTCCGCGTGCTCTCGCGGTCTAGCGCCCACCTCAAGTGCGCTCAGCTGGCGCATTTCATCAAACTGTGCAACCATGTTCTCAAGGACGAGATCTCCAAGTTGGCCAAGCGGTGGCAGGACGACGTCCCATGCTTTGACAACGTCCTCGACTTGGTTGATGACGACAACGACAACAAGTTTCGCAAAGGCCCGCTCGGGGGCGCTATCGAAGGCGTTTTCCTCGCCATCTTCCAGATAGGCATGCTCATCGGGTAATAGACACTATTTCCTTCTCCCCCCTCATCATCCCGAGAAAGATCTTAGGTCTTTGCAATGGACGGCAGTAATGTAAATAATATTGGCCTGATTCTAACAACGTCTTCCTCTAAAAGCCACCACGAAATCTCATCAACACCATTCGAGTTCGGCCCACGCTCAGCTCCGGGTCCCCCGACCCTGGCCGGCCTGGGCGTCGGCCTCCTCTCAGCCGCCGCCGTCGCCGCGGCTCCGGACTTGGCCACGCTCGGCTCTACGGGTGCCCAGGCCGTGCGCGTGGCCTTCCGGCTCGGCATCCACGTGTACGACACCTCGGAGCAGCTCGAGCCCCCGCAGACGGACGCCGGCGACCCATGGGCGTTTGTCGTTCCCGGCCTCAGCGCCGACGACGTCCAGGCCGAGCTGGATGAGTACAACGCCAAGACGGCCGCCCCGGTGCTCTCCCGAATCTTCATCAGCGCCGCCGACCAGACCTCCGTCACCGTCAACGGGCCGCCAAGCCGTCTGCGGAGCTGCCTGAAGAGCTCCGGCGCGCTGCGGTATTCCAACTCCTTCCCGCTCCCGGTCCATCACGGGTTGTGCCACGCCCCCCATATCTACCACGCAGACGACGTCCAGGCCATCATGTCGAGGGAGCCCGATGAGACGGGCAAACTGCCGATACGCTGTCCTCTCCTCTCCTCCGATACCGGACGGCCATACGAGGCGGAGGATCTGGACCAACTGCTCGGCCAGCTCGTCGTTGAGCTTTTGATGCACAAGATGCACATCGACAAAGTCGCCGAGGGCATCGCTGCCACGCTCGAGCAGCCGCCGTCGTCGGGCGATGTACAGCAGCAACAGCTGACGCTGTGGACCTTTCGGAGCTCCATGGTGCTCAAGGCCATCATCAGGAGCGTCGAGGACTCCTGTGGCGAGGGCCGCCTCGCGCTGATGCAGCACGACCTGGTCGAGTGGTCCAAGAGCAGCGACGAGTGTGATGCCAGTCAGACCCCGCGCTCGACGACACGCTCCAAGCTGGCCGTCGTGGGCATGTCCTGCCGTCTTCCGGGGGGCGCCAACGACACGGAACTCTTCTGGAAGCTCATGATGGACAAGCGGGACGTTCATACGACGGTGCCGCCGGACCGGTTCGACCTGAGTACGCACTTTGATCCGACGGGCCAGACGGAGAACGCCACGCAGACGCCGTATATGAACTACATGGAGAATCCAGGCCACTTTGATGCCGGTTTCTTCAACATATCACCCAAGGAGGTATGGCAGCCAATCACCTCCTTGTTTCTATTGTATACCTCTACCTACAGAAGAAGACGTTTTCCCCCTACCCAAGATGTGTATCATGCTCCCTAATTACAACTTACTGACTTGGTACATCTTCACAAAAGGCAGAGCAGATGGACCCGATGCACCGGCTCGCGCTCGTCACCGCATACGAAGCCCTCGAGATGTCCGGATACGCGCCCAACAGAACCAGATCCACGGCTGGCCCTCGCATAGGGACGTATTACGGCCAGGCGAGCGATGACTGGCGTGAGCTCAACGCCAGCCAGAACATCGGCACGTATGCCGTTCCGTTCCGAGCGGCGAGCGCGGCTTCGCCAACGGACGGATCAACTACTTTTTCAAGTTCAGCGGCCCCAGCTTCAACTTGGACACGGCGTGTTTGTTCTTCTCCCCTTGTTTTTTCTCTCACTCACTCTCTCACTCACTCTCTCACTCACTCTCTCACTCACTCTCTCACTCCCTCACTCACTCGCTCTCTCACTCACTCACTTACTTACTCACTCACTCACTTACTTACTCACTCTCTCACTCACTCTCTCACTCGCTCTCTCACTCACTCTCTCACTCGCTCTCTCACTCTTCCTCCCTCTCTCTCTCTTTCTGTCTCTCTCTCTCCCCCTCTCCCTTGTTCCAAGTGGTCTGACTAACAATCTCCAGGCTCAAGCGGCCTCGCCGCCGTCAACGCGGCCTGCTCCGCCCTCTGGGCCGGCGAAGTCGACACGGCGCTGGCGGGCGGGCTGAACGTCATCACCGACCCGGACAACTTCTGCCAGCTCGGCAAGGGCCACTTCCTCTCGCTCACCGGCCAGTGCAAGGTCTGGGACGAAGCGGCAGACGGCTACTGCAGGGCCGACGGCGTGGGCAGCGTCGTCATCAAGCGGCTGGACGACGCTCTCGCCGACAACGACACCATCCTCGCCACCATCCTGGCCGCCAACACGAACCATTCGGCCGAGGCCGTCTCCATCACGCACCCCCACGCATCCACCCAGGCCGACAACTACAGAAAAGTCATGGCCAAGGCCGGCATCTCCCCGCTGGATGTGAGCTACGTCGAGCTGCACGGCACCGGCACCCAGGCCGGAGACCGGGAGGAGGCCCACTCCGTGTCCGACGTCTTCGCCCCGGCGGCGGCGGGTCCCGGTTCCGGTCCGCGCCGCAAGAAGAAGAACCGCCTGCGTCTCGGCGCCGTCAAGAGCAACATCGGCCACGGCGAGGCCGCCGCCGGCATCGCCTCCTTCATCAAGGTCCTGCTCATGTACCAGAAGGGCGCCATACCGCCGCAGATCGGCGTCGCCAAACTCAACCCCGCCCTGCCACCGGACATGGAGGAGCGTAACGTCGGCCTCAACTGGGAATACTCCGAGTGGCCCCGCCCCGACCGGGCCCTCGGCCGCCTCGCCGTCGTGAACAGCTTCGGCGCCCACGGCGGAAACACCACCGTTCTCCTGGCCGACCCGCCGGACCGCTCTGTTGTCGCCGCCACCGCCGCCGCCGCCGCCGCCGTCGAGAACGACCCTCGCTCTGTCTTTCCTCTCGTCCTCTCGGCCCGGAGCAAGTCCTCTCTCAAGATGAATGCCGAGGCCCTGCTGGCGTACCTTGACAGCGACGGCGACGGCAGCGAGACCGACCTCGGCCATCTCTCCTACACCCTGGCCGCGCGGCGCATGCATCACCCTTTTCGCATGGGGGCCTCGGTCAAAGACGTGGCCGGGGCAAGACGCTTCCTCTCCGTCGAGTTGGACAAGATGAGAGAGCAGCCGCAGCAGATCACCTCGGTGCCGCTCAAGAGCCCGACCGTCGCCTTTGCCTTCACCGGACAGGGCGCCTTCTACGAGGGCATGGGCTCTCGGCTGTACGCCCACTGCGCAGTCTTCCGCGGAGCCGTGGACCGCCTCGACCTCCTGGTGCAGTCGCTGCAACTCGACGACGTCGAATCGGTGGTCCCCATCATCGAGGGCTCCGTCTCCCGTGATGAACAAGTCTCTCCGGTAGCGTCCCAGCTGGCCATCGTCCTCATCGAGCTGGCCCTGACGCACTACTGGGCCGCCCTCGGGGTCAGGCCGTCCATGGTCATGGGCCACAGCCTCGGCGAGTTCGCCGCCCTGGCAGCCGCCGGCGTGCTCTCGGACCTGGACGCGCTCCATCTGGCCGCCGGGCGCGCCAAGCTGATGGAAACCCACTGCGAAGCGGACACGCACGGCATGCTGGCCGTCCGGTGCACCCCCGAGCACCTCAGTGAGCACCTCGCGGGGCGGGAAGACGAGTACGAGGTGGCCTGCTTCAACGGCGAGTCTGATCTGGTCATCAGCGCTAGCCGGGAGCGTCTCGGGATTCTATCCGGCATGCTGACCGCCGCGGGCGTCACGTCGACCATGCTCAAGGTCTCGTTCGCCTTCCACTCGGAGCAGATGGACCCCATCGTGCCCCCTTTTCTCGAGCTCGCCGAGCACGCCGTGTACAAGGCGCCCCGGATCCCCGTCATCTCGCCGCTGCTGGCCGAGTGCATCTTCGACAGCAAGACGCTCAACCACAAGTACCTCGGCCGGGCAACACGGGAGCCCGTCGACGTCGTCGGCGCCGTGGATGCGGCGCAGGAGCTCGGGCTGGCGGACGCCGACACGGTATGGGTCGAGATCGGGCCCCATGTGGTTGCCGGCACCATGGTCCGCGGCATCGTGGGCCCGGCCACCGCCGTCGTGGCCTCTCTGCGGCGCGGCGAGGACGACTTGGCCGTGGCCGCGTCCTCCCTGACTGCTCTGCACCTCGCGGGCGTGCCGGTCTGCTGGAACGAGTACTTCCGGCAGCACGAGCGGGCGCACCGCGTGCTGCATCTGCCGGCGTACCAGTGGAACAACAAGAACTACTGGATCCCGTACCTGGGCACCTGGACCCTCGACAAGGCGCACATCAAGGAGAATCTGAAGAAGAAGAAGCAGCAGCAGCGCAACTTGCTGCCCGGTGTGAGCATCCACGAGTCCAGACTGAAGACGTCCACCATCCACGGCATCGTGTCCGAGTCCGTGGACGACGACGCGACGACGGCACGTCTGGTGACAATCTCCAACCTGCTCGACCCGGCCTTTGTCGAGGCTGTCGAGGGCCACCGCATTAACAACCACGGCGTCGCCTCCTCCTCCATCTGGGCAGACATGGCCTTCACCGTCGGCAGGTACCTCCACGAGCTCGCGTTCCCGGGGCACAAGGACGTAATATACATGAACCTGCTCAACATGGAGATCCTCCACGCGCAGGTGGCCGGCTCGCCCCGGGACGGCCCGCAGCTCATCCAGCTCGAGGCCACGCTCGACATGCCGACGCGCCACGTCCACCTCTACCTGTACAACGTGTCGCGTGACGGGACCTGGGCGGCCGAGCACTACGGCAGCTGCGAGATCCGGTTCCAAGACCCCGCCGCCTGGGACCGGGAGTGGAAGCGCGTCGAGCACCTCGTCTTCCAGCGCGTCGAGTCGCTCCGCCTCCTCGCCCTCGCGGGCGAGCACGGCACGGCGAGCCGCGTCGGCCGGAGCATGGCGTACAAGCTCTTCAAGAACGTGGTCGACTACGCCGAGCACTACCGCGGCATGCAGTCCGTCGTGCTGCAGAGCTACGAGGCCGTTGCCGACGTGGTCCTCGACCCGGGCGAGCGCGGCGTCTGGCACACGCCTCCGCACTGGATAGACAGCCTGTGCCATCTCGGCGGCTTCGTGATGAACGGGTCCGACGCCTCCGACACGGCGGGTTACTTCTACGTCACGCCGGGCTGGGAGAGCTTCCGCCTCCGGAGGGCGCCCAGGGCCGGCGGCAAGTATCGCAGCTACGTCCGAATGGTGCCTACCGAGGACGGCTCCAAGGAGTGGACTGGCGACGTCTACATCCTTGAAGACGACGCCGTGGTGGGCATGATGGGCCAGATGAGGTTTAAGCAGATCAACCGGATCCTCATGGACCGCTTCTTTTCTCCGGCGGCCTCGGCGAGCCACGGCGGCAGCAACACCACCCAGGGCGCCAATGATGCTGAGCGCCACCTCTCCGCCAAGGTGAGGGCAATACTACCGAGTGTAGACGTGAAGAACAAAATTACAGTTGATGAATCGGCTCCGGCTCCGGCTCCGGCTCCGGTGGTGAAGCCAGCGCAAGTAGCCCAGCCGCCGCCGGTCGTGGCGTCTGCAACGGGATCCCCCAAGGAGGCTACAACGACCCAAGGGCCCAGTGCCATTATTGGTGATGGTGGGCGTGAGGCCAACGCCCTCGTCGCCGGTGCAGTCGCCCTCGTCGCCAGCGAGACGGGCATCGACGCCGCAGAGCTGACGGACAACACGACCTTTGCACAGATTGGCGTCGACTCGCTCATGTCGCTGGTGTTGGTGGAGAAGTTCAAAGCGCACTTGCAGGTCGACATCAAGAGCTCCCTGTTCATCGAGTGCGAGACCCTCGGCCAGTTCAAGGAGTGGCTTGAGGAGAACCGATAAGTCTTGAATTGGTGGCACGGCGGCGTAATTATTGAGTTGTTCTTTGTGGTATTAGTGCTCGTGATAACCTTTACTCGTTTTGATGCACGTTTCGATGTTGTGTTTCGGTTGCTTTTACTTAATCACCGGGAGCTACAGTTGGTCAACTTCTATTCGGGCTTATGTCGCTGAGTGATGTGAATCAAGGACATTGGTGTTTAACAACAACAGTATGAACCACTTGGTTTTGTGCAGTGTACTCGGACTAAGAGTGTGTAGCGTATTAGGAACTGAAGCAGTGCAGTGATTTAGGAAGAAACACCACCAACCACTTTCCTAAGCAACACGAGATGCCTCCGAGGATTTAAGCTCAGTGAGGCTCTTATAATTAGGCTTAATTATAAAAAGTCTTTTTTAAGGCTTTACCTTTCAGCTTCATTAGAGGAGTAACTAGAATGGCCCGATCATCTTGTGTCATTAAGCCTGGATGTATATCACACTTCAAAAAGCTCTGCGTATCTGAATGTCCTTGCATGAGAGGAGCAGACATTTAAAGATGGCGGACTAGTTTCTGCGAACCGCTTGAAGGAAAGATGGATAAACAACGATGGGTCAGGCTTCACAGGAATTAAAGCATGAGATGGGAGATTTGTTGATTGTAGCTAATTACTTCCCTCCCCATACTAAACCGAGCTTGTGCCTACCGGTAATCTTAGTAAAACGGACATACTGCGCCATCCGGTACCACGCCGACTAGGCCGGTATCTTCGGTGACTCGGCACCCACGGCTATCCTCACAGGAGTCTCCTGAGCCGGGGCAACAGTATCCGTACTTGTTCACGTCGAAATTGATACAAGCAACGGGCGTGGGCCGCCTGGAGCACGAGTCGTCCTCTCCCCTCCGGCAATAAAGAATGTTGCTCGACCTGATGCCGTTCCAGACGACAGGCGGGCCTCCCCTTTTACGCTCCCAGGCAAGGCCCTGGATCAGCTCCTTGACCCTCGACGCCACCTCGCCGGGTACCTGCAGCTGCTCCTTGTACTCCTCCTGGGCCATGAGCGTGGCAGCAACCCCGGCGACGGTGGCCGCCGCGACGCTGTCCGAGTAGTAAGGCCTGTCCGGTCCCACGGCCACTCTGGTTTTCTTTCTCATGAACTTGGGTCTCCAGCGGCTAGGTCGGCGCTCGACTCTGAACCTTTGCTTGATCCAGGCGCAGGTGCCTGTGCCCGGCGCGGCTACGGTGGCACCATCTTCTACTGAGCCGGGCGACCAGTTGTAACGTAGACCCTCCGTGTTCACTGCGTTGACGGCGATGAGAGCTGTATCTCTAGCGAAGGCGGCAGGATATTGATTGTTCGCCTCGGAGCCATTGTTGTTGTTGCTGATGCCGGTTGGCGCAACGAGGACGATGTCGTCATTCATCATGTTGATAAGGATCTCTCTATATGCCTGGATGGCATCCTTGTCCTTCATCCGGGCTTTGGAGAGAGAGAGAGAGAGAGAGAGAGAAAGTCAGTATAATTGTACCAATTCCTTGAGCGAACATGCTGCTCGTCTGCGTTTGGATGCTCCGAACGAGATCAAAAAAACAGGTCAAGTCGTGAACGTACTGGTATAAGTCAAGCTCACCACGGCCTTGCCCTGGATCCCACGTCTGCGGACATCATTTCTGACCATGGCCAAGGCAGTGAGCATATCTGTGAGACGGATAATGCGCATCCTGCCAGTCCGTTCGGCCACTTTGACCATGGTGACGTTTGCGTTCTTCGCTACGCCGTATCTGGGACCGAATATCTTGGATGCCATGCAAGTGCCATCTGGAAAGCCGAATTCAGCGTCCTCGTCAGTGGGTGTTTCCTCGGCACCTGGAGTGTAGATAAACTCCTTGTCGCCCGCGGCTCCCTCGATGTCCTGGCCAAGTCCCATGTTGGTTTAGCAGGAAGCGATAATAGATGAATCACGAGCGGCGGGGCTTTTCGGAACTCACCGGACTGTCGAGATTCATCCCCGATCCCAGAATGTACACTGTGATGCCCCGGCCCGCCGCCGCATCGTACTGATAATAACTCTCTGGTCTCCTCGGTTCCTGCGAAAGAAGGGACAGCTCGAAAGGCCTGTAATTCCCGTCAACCACCGTATTATTGTATCCAATCTGCCTCACGACCTTCTTGGGCTGCTTGGCGAGAGTCAATGGATCCGTCAAAATGGCCGGAAGCGGCCCGGGGATACTGGAAGCGTCGTTTTCTCTGAATGACGGTTCCGGATTGACTGCAAGAACATTATCACCGCGGAAGGAATTGCGGAAGGAATTAGTCTTCCCCCCCACGTTGATTTCTTCTAGGCCCCCGGTTTCCTTTCTTCGTGACAAGGGGGCAGCTGAGAACTTGATGTTGCTGTCTCGGCCGTCCTTGACAGGGACCAACTCAGACCCGGCCTCGTCTGGGTCTGACAGCCTGGACTGTACAGACTCGAAGGAACCGTCTCCCGATTCCGCGTTGTTGGGCGCTGGCACAATGATGTATTGGGGGACTGCGGTGGAGCTAGGCGAGATATATGACTTGTGGTTGATTACTTGGCGCGGTTGCGAGAGTAAAGGATCGTGCGGTAGTGCGGATATCACGTCGGCGGAGAAAACAAACGAGAGGAAGACAAGCGCTGCGTAGGTTTGCATTGCGATTCATTAGAAATACTGGTGTATCCGTATGGAGTAACCGCTGGGAAAGAAGCAGACGTATTGCAGTCGGTGTGCTGAGAGGAGTATTAATAAGTGAAGACGGGTTTGATACTGCTAAGCATTGCAAGACTGATGATCATCTTATCATACGAATCATAGCAGTCGCATAGTTACTAAAAACCTTGGTCTAATTGCGACTTGCATGTTTTAATATGAGCAGGCAGGGAAGTGTATAGTCAGTTACCTAATATGAGTTGTTGTTTTTTGTAGTGCAGTCAGGTGTTTGCTAAAAAACTTTTCCTTCTCAAGGAGCTTGTTTATTTCTAGGCCACAAAATAGATTATGTATTAGTGTTCACTGCTCGCCTGCTCATCATCACCGTTAAGTCCGATAGAGAAGGTTTATGACTCTACTTTGATTAGGCAGTAATATCAGTCGTTGCGTTCATAACGGGCCTTGTCATGCCAATACTTCCCGTGAGTCCGTCCGAGAACTATCCAAGCGTGTTGTCTCGGGTCTTTTCGGGACGCTTTAGTGTTTACCTTTACAGTTTGCAGAGTGTCCTAGAGAGTCCCTTACCCTGCCTTTCTCCGTCCAGCACCATCACATCCATGGTCGCGTCTCTCTAGGAGATGTCGGTCGGCCCCCTCTCCTCTCTCGCTACGCGCCGTACCCAACATCTGTGTTTTGGTCGACGTCATGGGTGAGCTTGTCGACAACATGTATACCATATCGTCAAAGCCCCCCCCCCCTCACCTTCACTTCTTGGACCACTCCCAGGCACAAGTTGCTAAGTAAAGAGCCAGATTCGCCTGGCTTTGGCCCAAAGATGCGAAGTATTACCTCCAACACGAGCGAAGGGGCAGACACGCCACATGAGCTTGGGCGTGGTTAGCTTATGTGTCTCGCAACTTCTACGGCCTCCGAGAAATGGCAATCAAAGGGTCGAGACTGACCACCAAGTAACCTTGTTCGGCATTGTAGACGCCGGGACCGTCAAGCGCCAGGATCGTCAGGCGCCGCGGTGCTTTATGGAGAGCAATTATTAGATTATAGTACACTACTCTGTAATACTGGCTGGGACTGACAGATATCCTTGAGAGTGGGGCGGAGCTGCGAAGGCAAGGAGAGGACGGACGGACAATGAAAAGGTGAAAATCCCATCCGCATGACCGAGACAAGGATCATTCAGTTATGGTCCTGAGTTGTCTCCATTTCCGTCTGAGCCCCGGGGTGTCGTTCAACGTTGGCAGCTTTGAGGCGAGTAACTGGCAGCGTAGCCCCAGCTCCAGTCCCGTTTGACGAGACGATTGGTGGCTAATCTGGCTGCGATCCGTAGAAGGAGGACACATGGCGGCGAGTTAAGCACACTCTTTAAGCGAACAGATGGTGACGACGACGATGACGGTGATGACGATGGATAGATGCGTGGCCAACTCGACGGAGGGCCTGATGAGAAGTGAAGTGCATTCAGGTATTTGTACATTGGTGTATTCGTCTAGGCAGGGGCTGCGGCCAAGTTGTTGTTGTATCCGTATTAAACAAACAAAAGAAGCTAGGTAATTAATCAGCAGTGGAGGACCTACCCGCCTGAGTGAAGCTGCAGCATCACAGCATACTACCTATGTACACTTGTTTTCTGATAGAGGGAGGGGGGTAAGTGAGTGAGTGACTGATGGAAACATCGACAGACCCAAGTACTATTGTGCAAAATGCTCTCAGGCCCAGTCTCCGCCGCCCAGTCTCCGCCGCCCACCTGCGTGGTCCCCTGCTTCTCCTGCTTCTCCTGCTTATTATGCTTATCATGCTTATCAGTCATTGCATGTCGATCGGATACGTAGTGAAAAAATCTTAGACGATGAGAGGTGTCATGGTCTCGTGGATCGTTCAGCGATGGTGGACAGCAGACCTGAAGGGTAAGTATGGTGTGTTTTGGTACCGCTATAAGAGTCGATGAGAACGAGGGAGAAAACGAATGAGAATGAGAATGTTGAACTGGGACATCTTATCTATTCAAAGACCCTAGATAATCTCCTATTGTAAAAACAATCCTAGTTCCTCCAAGAGTCACCTTCTTCGAGGCCTATTCTAGCAAAATACCCTTCCACTTAAGTTAGTGATAGAGTTTAGAGTAACAAATCTTATAATCTCATTAAGTGAATGCGCATTAAGAAGCTCATAGAGAAACAGTTCTTACTTACATTACCTTGATATGGTCATTTCAAAAGCAAGAAACAACTTGAGATTAAATAATTCAAGACAATGTAATTTACTTATTACAATATGCATGCTGCAGTATACTTAAACCTTATTTACCTATTTCATTCATCTACAATACAATAAAGAGTATTATAAGGTTAAATTCAATAGGAAAATATTATATACACATTTGATTCTTTATTACCTATAGTCTCATCACGTGCCGTTCAGCCCATTCACTATGCTCCAAGGTACATAATGAGCCACAATTCACTCACTTTTCATTTCCTAGAATCAAAAATCTTTCCCCCATTTCTCCTTGCCTTACTGTGCGCTCTTAGCTCGTGACAATAACACCTCCTTGTCGCGGATCCCCATCTCCTTCCTTGCCGCACTGTCAAATGGGGCCTCGATCGCCTTTACCTCCTCCAGACACTTCTCACGCAACGCGTACGCCACTTCCGTGTTCCCTATTTTGGCTGGCTGGTGAGTTTAAGCTTTCAGCGACGGAATTGTGGATCAGGTTGTATAGTAAGTATGGTCTGATAACTATTGTCTTAGGATTGCTATGCTGTGTGGCAGTGTGTTTCCTACTAGCTGGATGTTCTTCACATCTTTATGATACCTTTAAAGAAATGTCTTTAAATATAGTCAGTATTAAGCATCCAAGACAGGGAGTTCTTAACTCTCAACGTGCTTGTGCCGCGTCTGGGTCTTGCATGGCAAGCTGACCGTTGGCAGGACAACAAGTTTGGCAATTGGCATTAGGACTTGCTTCGAGTGGTTGCAATGTCGGTACTCGGGCCGAGCAAAGTCTCTTTCCCTGATATTAGTTTACAAGATTATCTGCTTTAGTAATGCGGCGCAGCCTTCTTACGCATGGCCGACTGTCCATAGTCGTCTCCAAGTAGCCGGCCGCTTCCCCTCTACATCCGTAATAGCGAATTCTGCTCGCTTTCGTCCTTTTGAAATAATGGATTTCCGTAACTAGAGGATTTTGTCTCTGTATCCATAGAAGCTATCAGTTCGAATGACCTTGCCTTTGGTGGGTAGAATCTAGGTGTAGAGAGTATGACTTGAAAGAGGCTTGGATGGAGTGAAAGTGAAGGAATCAATAATTAATTACAATTTCAACCTGTAATGTTTCTCCCTGTTCCAAGACTTCAATGTTTGCTTGTTGCCGTCGGACTAATTGGGTCACAGCTTCCATTTTTGTAAATTGTGAGCTTCTATTAATACTCTATAGAAGATCGTTTAAAGATCGTTTAATCAACCAATCACTCCAACATCCGTCTCTCATTATCAAGCTAGGTACTGATGCAACGCCCTGTTGAAGTCTCATGATGAACCGCTATTGTCCGCACAAGAAAAGGCGCCTCCAATCAAGCCATTAGCATAGGCGTCGATGATATTCTGGACTACACCGTAGGTGCCGCCAATGGTCAGAAACACTGCCAGGAGGACCATGAGCCAGTTCAGCCAGTACACGGCGATCTGCCACCAGGCTCCTTGACGGTAGTGTTGGTGATCAAAGATCCAGAGGTAGCCCGGGAGGCCAAGCGCGAGAGGCGCAAACGTCAAGCTTCCTGCGAGGGCGAGGAGATAGTTGAAGATGGGAATTCCGGATGCCAGCAAAAACGAGACAACGGACATGCCCAGAGTGCACGCAAGCCAGATGGACCAGTGAACAACAGAGTTCTTCTGCAGGTGGACCGAGTTGCGGAGGAGCCGGACGAAGAGGTATTTGGCGGCAACGTGGATGTAGATACAGGCGCTGACCATCAGGCCGATCAGACCGATGCCGTAGGCCACCTTTTTGACGACGTCGCCGGCGCTGCCCAAAGAAGGGGAGGCCACCCATTGACCGCACCAGCGGTAGACGACGAGCGAGAAGGTCAGGTAGGACGCCGTGACGACTCCCATGCAGAGGTAGACGGCCTTGTTGTAGTCTCTCGGCTTCCTCATCTCGGAGATGACGGGGAGGAACGCCGACGTGCCCGCGCCCGAACAGAAGATGGTGGCAACCGATGTGATGCCAGTGACAAAGTTTGGGTTGCCGATGACGTGGTATCCGAGATCAAAGTCGCCGGTCTTTGGGGCCGCGGCAGGCCTATCTACTTGTGTGACGGCAACCCTGGCAATCTCTTAGTTGGCAAAAAAGAAAAAAGAAAAAAGAAAAAGGGGGGGGGTCTTTGGTCTGGGAGGAGGGAAGACGTACACGACGATGAAGACGGCAATGTACACGGATAAGAAACCCGCCCAGGTCAACCACGCAATCTTTTCAAACTTGCGAACACTGGCCAAGATGAAGACGGCGGCCGTGGCGACCATCATGAAGTAGTTTGTGCAGATGGCGTGGTTGGAGAGCGCGTTGAAGGCGGCCGACGTGCCAAAGATGCCGGACGCGCCAACGATGGCGTAGGTGACGAGGAACAGGACCCCGACAACCTCCTTCAGCCACGCCCCGCCGACGACGTTGGCCATGTCGGCAATGGAATGGCAGCCGG
Organism: Colletotrichum tanaceti; assembly: GCA_005350895.1. Taxonomy (NCBI): domain Eukaryota; kingdom Fungi; phylum Ascomycota; class Sordariomycetes; order Glomerellales; family Glomerellaceae; genus Colletotrichum; species Colletotrichum tanaceti. The sequence goes on from PJEX01000084.1 coordinate 92,580, forward strand.
CGTGGGCGTTGCGGAAGTTCCCTTGGATGATGGCGCAGTACGTGTTGAGAAACTGCCAGCCCAGGACGTTGATGGCGCCGGGCAACGCGCCGAGGACGAACATGGCCGAAGGGATCGTCAGGACTCCGGTGGCGAAAATGACTTTTTTGGGGGGGGGGGTCCGGGGACCGTATTGTTAGACTTGTGTTGGGGGGGAGTGTTGATGAACAAGAAACAGGCCGAGTGTGGTCTTACCCTTGAGGAAGATGACTGAAGCTTGTATCCAGCCGACGGTCCGGAAGTCAACGTCTCCTTCGCCGCGCTTGAAGACCTCGAAGGCATCTTCGGCGTTTTCGAGTTTCCCGGCGTCGATGCTCCCGCTGCTGCGAGCCGGGGCCGGCGTGATGGCGTCCGCCTTTTCCGAACTGGGTTGAGACATGTCGACAGTATTATTCGGCGGCTTGGGTTGATGAAGGCCGATAATTCAAAGACGACTGGATTGTTTTTTTTTGGGGGGGGGGGGGCTGCTCATGGGTGTGATCAGACGGTTGAAAAACGGCCACCGCCTTGATATCCTTTATAGAATGCGTTCCGTTTGCTCGACTTGGAGCATCTTGCCAGGGCCCGGCGTGCGATGGATGAGGTGAAGTGAAGAGAGTGAACCAGCGGTGGGCTTATCTCGCGGCGGCAAAGAGATTCCGACCAGAGATAGATAGGCATCGACACGGACGTCGAGTCGACCCCGCGACGAGCTTCAGATGCCCGCTCCAAGATCGGGGGCCGCCGACCCTTGTCGACACCCAAAAAGTCAAAAGCGCGCGCAAGTTGTGTGGAGACGGGCGTGGGCCGTGACGAGGGCTAGCGCGGATAAGTTGGAGTACTGTACTCGTAGTGCAGACGTTGGAGTAGTAGTTCTCAAAAGCCTTTGGGACGATATGCCGTGTTGGAGTTGCGAAGGACCCCTTGGCCACCAAAGACTGACGCGTGAAGTGTGATAACCATGTATGTACCTCCAATTTAATCCACAGGCACCGGGGTGGCAAGGACGATCTACGATGTGGACGATAAGCGCTCGCGGGGTATGGGCTAATTACTATTTACTCTACTCCTGAGTCCTAGGACGTCTTGTATCAAGGAATCATCATGTTTTAGCTGCCCAAAGGTTTTGAGACAGGAATTAAAGGTGGGTACTTCAGGATGCGCCCATGCAATGATGTGCGTGTAAATATCAGGGATATTCAATAGTCGGCTGATGTGGGCTGTGTTTATTGCAAAAGGCTGAACTATCATCCGTACAGCCCGGGTGAACTAAGCAACGGGGACATACACCGGAGCCGGAACGGCCGGTCGACCGGACCCGCTCCGGTGAGCTACACAGCGCTCCGGTGATGCCATGCTGCGAACCTAGCTCACAACGGGAATGCACGGAAACTTTTGGGGGTTGAAATGCAATAGAAAAAAAAGAGACGGTTTATTTGCTACTGCTGCGATGCCTTTTTGAGCATGGCGCCCGGTTCGGCGGGCATGATGGCCCCTTGGGCCGGGGCGTTCTTTGCCTTGAAGTCGTCGCAGATGTGCTCCATCGTGACGAACTCGACGCCCTCGTGCTTCATCATGTGTTCGATGAGCCTCTCGTGCATCAGCAGGGCGTGCGGGCGACCCGACACGTCCGGGTGGATGGTCAGCGGGAAGATGAACTCGTCGTACTCGCGGTAAAAGTAGTCAAAGTGGTCTCGCCAGGTGTCCTCGACGTCCCGCGCGTTGACGAAGCCGTGGCTGTTGGGCGCGTTCTTGATGAACATGAGCGGCGGCAGGTCGTCGAGGTGCCAGCTCGAGCAGATCTCCACGAGCCCCGTCTCCTGGCCCCTGACAAGAGGCTTCATCCACTCGCTCGCCTTTTTCGTGTAGTCGATCTTGGTCCATTCGTCGCCGATCCGCAGGTAGTACGGCTGGCAGTCGTGGTGGCTCATGCTGTGGTCGTATTCGATGCCGTACTCGAGCAGAAGCTGGGCCCCCTCCCTGCTCGTCTCCCACCACGGAGCGACACTGCCTCGGGGAGGCTTGCCCACGAACTCCGTGAGCATGCGGTATGTCTTGTCGAGAATGTCTCTCTGCTGCTCAATGGTCATGTCGGTGGGGTTCTCGTGCGAGTAGCCGTGAAGGCCGATCTCGTGTCCGGCGTCTCGAACGGCGGCCATGTCCTCGGGGAACGTCTCGAGGCTGTGTCCTGGAATGAACCATGTCGCCTTGATGTTGTACTTGGCAAGCAGCTTGAGCACTCGCTGGACGCCGATGGTTCCTGCAAAGTAACCTGACAGAAAAGTCAGCAACCGGCGGAAAAGGCGGACTTGACAGCAGCAGGGGGGCACCATTTGTTTGAGCGCTCCGCCTTGGACGAGTCTTGCCTCCTTGAGGCGGCCTCACCTCTGCTGATGTCGTTGGAGGAATCCTCTCCTCCATAGGACCCCAACCAACCAGCGACGGCATCGACGTCGACACCGTAGCTGACGAGAACACGCTTCTTGCCCATCTTGATTTCAAAACTCGTCGAATTCGGGTTTCTACTCGATTTCTACTCGGTCTCTTCCTTGGTTGGGACAAGTTGATGTTTGCGCGAGTTGACGATGGGTGCGGGGTTGGAGATTGGAGAGGGCGCTGGGGAGCTGAGAAACTTTAATTATTCAAGGTGGCTGGTCTGGTTTTAAGAAGCCGGCTCCATGATGGGTATCCGTAGTAGAAGATGAGTGACTGACTCCATGGTCACTGAGGGGAGGGGTCGATGGATTCACCTGCGGAACACCTTACGAACGAGTGTGTCAGTTCGCAGCTCGTTGTCTTATCGCAGGGTATCCGTAGGTTGGATCCTATTGATAGGATCCAAGGCCGCCGACCCAATTGCTCCCGGCGGCATTAATTGGAGTTTGGTAAATAGATAAGCTAATGAGAAGTTGGAGTTGCCAATTAGAGGAGCACGGCGGGAAAGTTGGAGAGTTGAATCCTCGAGAAAACCTGCTCCAATGCAGACAGGGATTCTCTACATAATTATGTACAGCACTCCGTACATAGTGTACGTTGAATTACCCCGCTTACAGTGGTCTTTTTCGAGATAAGGAGGATAAGATGGTCTCCAACTGAAGATGATGATGTTCTTCTCGTCCACACAACTTGACCCTTCTGACGGTAATTACGTCTGATGGATGTGATTAAGAAACAAGACATGTTGACATGTTTGCTTCAAGTTCTGGCCTCAGTCCCTAGCCAACAAAACCGCTTTCATAACTCAATTGCACGCACTGCAGAAAGATACCTGGCAACCAACGCCGTAATTATTACATGATGACATCCGCAAGTCTTATTCCCAGCAGAATGCGAGCAGCGCAGATCTCCGAGGTTGTTTGGCTTTCCACTCTCGTCCGCTCCCCGAAAACTCATCAGAGACTGACTTCATAGCAGTACAACAAACCTTATGAGCTAGTGGAGAGAGACGTTCCCACCATCCGCGACAACGAACTCCTCATCAAAGTCCACGCGGCCGGCTTCTGCCATTCCGACCTGCAGGTCCTACAGGGACAGTTCGGTTCGCCTCTGGGCATGATTGCGTCCCACGAGCCCTCCGGCGTCGTCGTCCGAATCGGCAAGGGCTGCCGTGGCGAGTCGGGGTGGAAGATCGGTGACCGGGTCGGGGCTCTGAACTTCAAAAACTCGTGCGGCCAATGCAGCGGCTGCGGGCTGGCGAAGCGCACACGACGCAACCGGCTTGATCCCCGTTTCTGCGAGAAGCGAGAGACCGCCGGCTTCCAGCACGACGGCGCCTTCGCCGAGTACCTCGCCGTCGACCCCGAAACCACGGTCCGCCTGCCGTCGTCTCTGCCGTTCGACCAAGCCGCCCCGTTGATGTGTGCCGGCGCCACTGTCTGGGGCTCTCTGGAGGGAGCCACGGCCGCGCTCAGCCTCGGAGACACCGTGGCCATCGTTGGTATAGGAGGCCTCGGTTTCCTCGGCTTGCAGTTCGCCCGCGCAATGGGGTTTCGCACCGTGGCGGTCGACAGTCGGCCGGCGGGGAGGCAGTTGGCCACCGAGATGGCGAACCAGGATCTGAGACCCTCGCTGGTTGTGGACTCTGGCGCCGAAGACGCCACTGCACAGATCATGGACTTCACGGGAGGGGAAGGGCTCGCGGCCGTGGTGGTTTGTACGGACTCCCTGGCGGCCAACAACTGGGCCCTGACACTGCTTCGCATCGGAGGCGTCATGGGTGTCTTGGGCCTGCCAGCCGAGAGCTGGAGGTTCGATTCCAGCGTCATTGTTTTTCGGGAGCTCACGATTCGGGGGAGCTATGTTGCGAGTAGAGAGTCCACCGAGAGAATGATGAAGACTGTAGAGGAGGCCGGCATTCGGTCTCACATCACCACGGTGCCCTTTGATGAGATCCCGGGCATTCTCGCGAAGTACCAAGACAGCGAGTTCAAAGGGAGACTCGTAGTGAGAATAGTCAGCTAAATAATTAAGAAAGGGTTACGTGACCTCGATATTTATAATGAGAACAGTTGGTTGACGACACGTGGGACTCTGATCATCTGACATGAACAGACAATGGGCACAGCTCTATTCACTTGTGACTTGACTCAAGTGACTCGTTGCGATGGGGAAGTAAGGGGAGTTGATGATAACTACAGTCACTCACTTGTAACGCATCAGAGTTCAATTTGGCAATCTCATTAATGTCCTTGCTTCGCCTCCCCGGCTATCATCCTCTTGCCTTGCAACCAAACCAAACCCACACTGACCAATATCTGGGGTCACATTGTATCCGTACTTCTCACACCAAGCAATCTGGAGTTGGAGTCAACCCGAGTTCCCCAAGTTTGACGCACGCTGACGTGCCTGTCCCGTCATTTTGATTACTCCACGGCTCTTCTCCAACTCCACCCCCCAAAGACACGCGACCGACTTGACTATCAATGGGGTCAGTCAAGGTCGGCGGGGACGGACGGGAATGAATCAACCACCATCGTGTCTGTCAATGTCGACTTCAATCTGTTTGTCATCAAGAACCCGCCTTGCCACACGGCGGTCCAATGGCCCTTGGAAAAAAACACCCCGAGCCTTTTTTTTCTTCGCGGCTTGGAACATGGATGTATGTATCTCTCAAGCCTTTTATCAAGAACCTGCTGGCTGACACTTTGTCGGACCAACTTGCAAGCCATCCTCGAAATCATCTGGTGAACGCGGCAGACAATCAATCAGCTGACAACCATCCGGCAAGTTCCCCATCTTTCCAACATGTCCGTCTTCTTCAAGGACATCTCCACGTAGGCAAGCCCGTTACAACTTACCCCAGCCAGACTTGGTTACTATCGGGGTCCTCGTGACTAAAACTGACACAACATGGGCTTAGGGATAATCCCGTGCAAAAGGGGGACGTCGGAAAACTCCTCGAGCCGCTCGGTCTGACCATCAAGCCCGACGAGTCGGCCGACTATCAGAGGCTCCTGGCCGCCGTCCACGACTGCGCAACCCGCATCGACAACTTGCCAGACTACCAGCCGGTCCCGGACACCAAGCGGTATCCCCGCGAGAACATCCATCTGCCCGCGGAAGAGGAGCAAGAGTTCGGACACGCGTGGGCTTACCGATTCCTGATCAGAGGCCAACGCACCACGGGCTCAGACTCGTCTTCTTCTTCGTCTGCCGTGTCTCTGAGTCTGGAGGGCAAGACCGTATGCCTGAAAGACTGCATCGCCGTGGCGGGCGTCCCTCAGTTCTTCGGCAGCGATGCTTTCCCCCCGTGGACGCCGTCGACGGACGCAACCGTGGTGACGCGGGTGTTGGACGCCGGGGCCGACATCCTCGGCACCGCAACCTGCGAGCACTTTTGCAACTCGACCGCGTCCTTCACCAGCGCCCAGGGCACCATCGAGAACCCGTACAAGCATGGCTATTCCACCGGCGGCAGCACATCCGGCGGCGCGGCCCTGGTGGGCTCTGGCAAGGTCGACATCGCCCTCGGCACCGACCAAGGCGGCAGCATCAGAGTGCCCGCCTCCTTTTGTGGTTGCGTCGGGCTGAAGCCGACCCATGGGCTGGTGCCGTTTACGGGCATCACGAGCGGCGACGCCATCGACGACCATGCCGGCCCCTTGTGTCGGTCCGTCGCCGAAGTCGCGCAGTGTCTGGATGTCATCTCGGGCCGTGACGGCATCGACGACAAGTCGCTGGGGGCCGCTTCCCACGGGTCCTACCGCTTTTCTGCCGCTCTTCAGTCGTCTTCCGGCCGCCGTTTGGACGGGGTGAGGATCGGCCTCTTGAAGGAGGGCTTCGACCAGGACATTGTCGACCCCAGAGTCAGGGACCATGTCCTCGCCGCTGCCCGGAAGCTGGCGTCGCTGGGAGCGACGGTCGAGGAGGTTTCCGTTCCTCTCCACTTGGAGGGGCCTTCAATATGGACCATCCAGCAGCGTATTGCCGGCTCCGCGGGCATACTGGGAAGGGCGTCCGGGCGGCGAGGGCTGGGCTTGACCGAGTTCGAAAAGGCACGACTCCCGTGGGCCGACGCGAGCTTCCAGAAGCTCTTCCCTTCGACCAAGAACACCGTCATCAACGGCCTCTACCTGTCCGACAGGTTCCCCGGGCTGTACGGCAAGACGGTGAACATTGCCCGGCAGATCAGCGACGCCTACCAGGGGGCGTTCGAGACCTACGACGCCATCATCACGCCGACGACGCCGTTTGTCGCGCCCCGGCACGGGTCCCGCGAGTCCGTCCTGGGCTCCTTCGAGCCCACGATCGGCTTGACGACAAACACCGCCGTCTTCAACGTCACCGGCCACCCCGCCATGTCGATCCCTGTGGGGTTTCTTCCCGCCCTGGACGACGCACACGTCCTGCTGCCGGTGGGCATGCAGATTGTCGGCGGATTGTGGCAGGAAAAGAAGGTGCTCGAGATCGGGCACGCCTGGGAAACCAACTTTGACTGGAAGAACACCGACAAGAACAACGGGGGCGTGGTTCAACTTCAACCTGCTGATACCTCAGACTCTCACGCGTTGGCGACAGGGACGCAAACAATTACAAAAGTGCACGGGAGAACAATGCCCGAGGTGAACGGCACGACATCACCAAGCCTCAAGCGAGTGAAGCTATCGGTCTGAACCTTTTGAGCTTCAAGCTGTGAAGCACAGATGATGCCCAGAGTCTTTTCATAAGGAATATCAGATGCAACATAGAGTATAGAGTCTATAGACAGCATGATACAGTATACTTGAGAGCGTAATTTACGCATCCACGATCTTTCGATACTAATTAATTCGTGACTCAGACTCTCAGTACTCCAGTTTCTTCCTGGACGTTGGGACTCTTCTCTCCGAAGCCAAGCTCAGTATTACAAACAAGTTGTATAATTAGCACTTTGTACAAGTAGTAAGGGCAGTGTATGTATGGTTGATTATCCAACTTTGTCGAACTCGCTTCGGCTCCCACTGTCAACAACAGCATCGAAGAAATAGATCAGGTTCGTTGGCTTTATTTTTGAGGGGTCTGTTCTTGGTTCTAGTTGATGGTGTAGCCTCCGTCGACCACCAGTGCGTGTCCTTGAACGAACGAAGCCTGGCTTGAACACAGAAACAGCACGGCGTTGGCGACTTCTTCGGGCGTCCCCATCCTCTTCATGGGGGCGATGTCGATCGCGGGCCTCAGCCTCTGGACCAGTTCCTCGGACGCCGTCGTCATCGGCGTGGCAATCACCCCCGGGCAAACGCAGTTGACCCTGATTCCATCTTGAGAATAGTCGATGGCGTCTGCTCGCGTCATGTTGATGATGGCCGCCTTGGACGCGCAGTACGGGGCTTTTGATCCATCTCGCTGTTAGGACGGCTCATCATGATTCATTGATCATTGCAAAGGGATGAGGAATGGAGGGGGGATGGGCCTGGACGCTTACCTGCCGCTGGCCGCGCCACGACGCCGAGTTGGCTGGCCATGTTGACGATGGCGCCTCGCTGGCCCGGATGGTCCTCGTGCGGCGCCTGCTTCAGCATGTGGCCCAGCACGGCACGAGACGCCAGCCAGCTGCCCTTGTAGTTGACTCTGGTGATGAGGTCAAAGGCGGCCGTCGGCGTCTCGTGGGACCGCAGCGCTTCGCCCAGGATCCCGGCGCAGCTGACGGAGTAGTCGATGCGCCCGAAGCTGCTGGCGACGTCCCGCACCAAGGAGTCGACGAAGCCTTCGTCCGAGATGTCGCCTTCTCGGCTCAGCACCCGGGTTCCCGGCTCGATCTGGAGGATCGCGTCCCGCGTGTCTGCCAGCGACTTTCTGTTCACGTCGGTGATGGCGATTCTCGAGCATCCCGATCGCGCGAAGGCTCTGGCGACAGCAGCGCCAATGCCTGCGTGAGCGTGTCAGCTCCTACTGGCCGCTGGAAAGCTGGACCGAACAGAGAGAGAGAGAGAGAGAGAGAGAGAGAAACTCACCGGTTCCTCCAGCACCGGTGATGAAGGCAACCCCTGGAAACTTGTACATGCTGGTGTGCTCTGACTCTGGCTAGGGACCCTTGTGCTCAAGTCTCAACGCAACAAAATCACTCGAGAGTCTGGCAACTGCGTCTGGGTTCGGGTTGAGAAGAAAGCGCAGGGCAGCCTCGGGTGACAACTAAACTTACTTGACATCTTCTCTGAGGTGTGCTCCAAGTCAACCTTGCTTGATCCCGTTTGACCCGCCCTCTCTGGTAATACCTACCTGTAAACTACAAGTACGAGCACCACAACGGGTGGATACTGCGGGGAAGAAACGGAGGATTTGGCAGAAAAGCAAGGAAATGCAAGCCTGTCACAAGGGGAACAGGGGGGCGCTACATCATCGATAGACTCCAAAGCCCTATCCGTACGTACACTGTACGGATGATTCCTAAGAGATACGGGGTAAGATCGTATTGTAATTTGTATCCGTAGGGTTACAACGTATCCCCGGGGAGGGGCAAAAGGGGGGGGGGAGGGGGTTACGAACTTACGAGTCAGTCTTTCGAGTGATAACTCGATACGCCAGTGTGTGTGTGTGTGTGTGTGTGATGGACAATGGACGGCAGTTGGAGTCTACATGCATCTCTGAGCGAGACCGGCCCACAAGAAGGACGACTTTTCTCCAACATAAGCCAGAGGGTGGCCTCCTCCAATCTTCGTCTCTCTCTCTCTCTCTCTCTATCTCTCCAACTCCCCCCCCCCGGCAACTCATCACCTCCAACAACACTGACAACCATCCCATCTTTGCTGTCAGGTGGAAGCATGCTGTCCCACAACGGCAACGGCACGAGCAGCATACATCCACAGCCGCAGCTGCAACCGCAACCGCAGGATCAGCAGCCCGTTCTGCGACCGCATTCGACTCCAGTCAAGCGGAGGAGGCGAACCGGCAACGGGCCCGATGCTCGTTCATGTCCTCACTGCGGGCGAACCTTTAAGCGCACTGAACACTTGGAGCGCCATGTGCGAACGCGTCAGTCATCCCAACAACAT
>PJEX01000084.1:102164-136328 GCA_005350895.1 Colletotrichum tanaceti
CTCTCTCTCTCTCTCTCTCTCTCTCTCTCTCTCTCTCTCTCTCTCTCTCTCTCTCTCTCTCTCTCTCTCTCTCTCCCCCCTCCCCTTTGCTGTCTGTAATGCCCATGTCTTGTCTCCAACTGTTGGGGTGAACGGGAACTCGGCTCAGACGTGTCCCCTGACCAGATAATTAAGCTCCCCCCACCTGGCATCATGCCCACGTGCCGTCATGCTGACTTGACTTGTTGCTCAATCTGTCAGACACCAAGGAGAAGCCGTTCATCTGTCGGTGTGGAGCTGCCTTTGCCCGTCGAGACCTGTTGACCCGCCATCAGCGGATTGCCTCCCATGAGGATGGATCCGGATCGCCCGAGGGCCCCTCGGAGCCGGACTCCGGAGACATCTTACACGGCCCGGTCGAGGCTGACCTCGCCGCCGCCGCGTCTCTGTCGGGGATGAGCGTGGACCATTGGGCGCAACAACCGCCACCACCCGCATCGCAGGCAGATCATCATCTGTATCCCATGGCGGCCCCCACTCCCAGGAACGGCGCTCTCGTGGATGCCTCTTCATATCAGCAGACTCTCCTCGCAGACCAGTTCTACGAAAACGGTTGGTCGCACGGCTTGCTCCGCCTTGAGGTTTTTTTTCACTGGCTTGGAAGGCTTACACGGACAAGTATCAGGTAACCAAGATGCCGTGGGGTTCGACGCCCATTTCAGAGAGTTTGCCAACTTCCTCGACGGTGTCGGTCTGCCGGCCGAATGGAGTCCCTACTTCCATGGCCCAGACCGGGACAATGAGGTCGCGGACTCGTTGATCAAAGAGTCGAGAGAAGGCACCGCTACGCCTGGGGTTCGGAATAGTAGGACCCGTCCGGGGACCCCGTTCAGCTCGTGGCTACCGTCAGCCCCGACAGGGAATCGAATCACAGAGGCCCTGCCAGATACAAGTAAGTCACCAAGGATGCGAAGGGTTGTGTATCTATCCATCAGGCCGTGGCTCAGCTGATGTGCAAATGCAAAAAAAAAACAAGACCCGCCTTCTGTCGATACCGAGTCGCAGCCGTACCGGGTTCCGGACGAGCAGCGGTTCCGACTCAACGCCTCCATCGAGACGTTCCGAGATGTCCTCGACCCGGACTTCAAGTTCCCTTCCCGTCATGCCCTCACCCGCTACATGACGTCCTTCTTCGAAGGCTTCCACTCGCATATGCCCTTCATCCACACCCCGACGTGGCGGATATCCGAGCACTCGCTCGAGCTCGTGCTCGGCCTCGCCGCGGTGGGTGCCCAGTACTGTTTCGAGCACCGCATGTCCGAGAGGCTCTTCCACGCCGGCAAGGCCATCTTGTTGGAAAGACTCGTGCATGAGTCCGACAAGTTCGGGCCAAGGACCGGCTCCTCCCTGAATCTGCACAGCCTGTCGCCCCAACACCGCGGGTCAAGAGACGCCCGAGACCGAGACTGGGGTTCCTGGGAGCCCATAGAGACGGTGCGGGCCCTCATTGCCCTCATGGGCTACGCCACCTGGGAGCCCAAGATGTCCCTGGTGCAAGAGGCGTTCACCCTCCAGGCGCTGCTGGCGCAAGTCCTCCGCGAGGTTGGGCTCCACGAAGAGGACGGACCGGGTCTCGTCGCGGAGCAGACCACGCCGCAAGCCGCGTGGCACGTCTGGCTGCGGCAAGAGTCCGTACGGCGGGCGAAGCTCATTGCCTTCTCCTTCATGCACACCCACAGCATCGCATACAACGTGTATCCCGTCCTGCGCAGCAACGAGGTCGGCCTGCGGCTGCCGTGCTCGACGGGCGAGTGGAAGTCCCAGACGGCGTGTCAGTGGCAGAGCGCCCGCCGCGAGAGCGGCAAGCAGCAGCTCTTCTTTCAGGATGCCTTGTCGCTGCTCTTGAGGAACACGACGGACGGCACGGCGCCGGTCGACCCGATCCCGACGCCCCTGGGAAACTACATTCTCCTGCACGGCCTGCTGCAGAGAATCTACATTGTCCGGGACCTCTCGCTGCCGGTGATGGACCATTCGGCGTCGTTGCCGAGCGAGGAGGTTGACAAGCTCGAGTGGGTTGGACCATCCACCATCAGTCGGAGTGTAGTTACAATGAAGATTACTGACTGACTGACCTTTTTTTCTTTCGTTTTGTCGATTCAGACGCGGGTTGCGGTCATGGACTGCGGGGTGGCAACAGGCCCCCGAATCGAGCCTCGATCCAAACAACGAGAACGGGCCGATCCCGTTCACCTCAAGCTCGTTGCTCGGCCTGGCATACGTCCGCATCTACCTCCACCTCGGTCCGTACCGGCTGCTCGAGACGCGAGACCCCGTACGCATCGCCAAAGCCATCAGCCGGTCCCCTGCGGTGGAACGCAGCAGCGGCGTCATCACCGCGCTTCTCTACACGGCTCACATGCTCAGCATTCCCGTCCGTCTGGGTGTCGACCGGGTTGCCCGCAGTCAGGCTTTCTTCTGGAGCGTCCGACACTCGCTCTCCGGCCTCGAGTGCGCCGTCTTGCTAAGCAAATGGCTCTCGTCGCTGACCGCATCCACAGCCTCCACGCCACTCAGTGGTAAGTCGACCGTCACGGGATTCGGCTGCCTGTGTGGGAGTCAAAAACGCCTGGGGACTTATTTTTCTGACGAGAGAACTAGATATCGAAGACAGAATTCTGCATTGGGTTCGGTGCATCGTGGAAGAGGCGTACGATGTCGTCGACTTTGAGGACGACGAGCCCGAAGTAGTATCGGCGGACCGGGATGCGGCCTCTCTGAGTCTGGCGGTGCTGAAGATCTGGGCGCACTTCTTCAAGAGCAACACGCAGTGGCCGTTTATCAACATCATTGGCAAGAGTCTGGAGAAGTACCGAGAGCTCCTTGTGCACAGCAGATTGCAGCAAGTGTCGTGATGACGCGGCCAGATACGCGGCCAGATACGCGTACAAGAAGACGATAATGAATGCAATGCCCAAGGGGCGAGTCGCGACTCGGCAAGGGGGGACATTATTCGAATGAAAGGGGCAGCTCCTATAGCTTAATTCGAACGAACGACAAGACAACAACTTGGCAGTGCCATTGGATCGTTGTTAAACGTCTCGTCCAAGCAAGCAGGTTGACACCGCCCTTGCTGGACAACTGGGACGTTGCGGTCTGGCGATATAATTACTGCAGTTCCATGTTTTGCGATAATTACTGGATTGGCATATGTAGTTACCTCGATAGATAGGTAAGGTAGGTATGTATCTACACGTATAGTTAGGTAGGAAGAGGGGTAGATGTCACCCACAGAGGAAGGGGAAGAAGCGGTTGCTTATTGCTTATGTAATACATCGTTGGCGGAACCCCGCCTGTACCTTACCTAGGTACCTTACGGATACAGTGGGGGGCTAAGCTGACGTCGCCGCGGCCGCATCTCGAGCTTCAACCCGCAGGCTGCCGCTCTCACCGCATTCGCCCGACGAAGGCGGTGTTCGCTACTTTCGCTACCTTATATACACCACCAACATCTACACCCTGTTCCAATTCCCCCTTTATCTCTGGTACAAACCTCGTATAGCTGGTCCTCCGCCCTCAGGCCGCCAGAATGCAGTCTGGCATCTCAGGCACGTTTTCCTCCTCCTCTTCTCCTCCCTCTCCTCCCTCTCCTCCCCCGCCCTCTCACTCTCCACGGTTTCATTGCTGGCCATCTTAGGCTGCTGCTGCTGCTCTCGCATCCCACGAAGCTAACACGTCACAGCCTCCAAGGAGCTCGTCTCCCAGTTCAACACCCTCCTGTCCTCGGACGACCACTTCGGCCTCCTGGTCACGATCGACTCCGAGAACCTCCAGCCCGTCCAGTTCCTGTCCAAGGCCTCGCCCTCGGCCTCCTTCGACGACAACCTCGCCTCCCTCCAACCTCACCTCAAGCCCAATGAAGCACTCTACGCCCTCCTTCGCCGCCACGACACGGCCCCGCACCTCATCGCCGTCACCTATGTTCCCGACTCGGCCAAGGTCCGCCAGAAGATGCTCTTTGCCTCCACCCGCCTGACCCTCGTCCGCAAGCTCGGCTCCGAGCATTTCCGCGAGTCCATTTTCGTCACCACCCCCGAAGAGCTCTCCGCCAAAGGCTTCGCCAAGCACGATGCTCACACCGAGCTTGAGGCTCCCCTGACCGAAGAGGAGCGTAGCCTCGGCGCCGTGAAGCGCGCCGAGCAGGAGGCGAGCACCGGCACCGGAACCAGGGAAATCCACCTGAGCAAGACCATGGCCATGCCCATTTCCGAGGAGGCTCTGGCAGCCTTGAAGGATCTTTCATCAAACAGCGCCGAGGTGCTGGTCATGTTGGTACGCGATAGCCCTTTTGTCCTCTTCCGTTTCCCCCTCTGCTTTTCAAAGCTTGGATCGTCATCGTTGTCGTCGTCGTCTAACCAATCCCGCGCCTTTAGAACATCAACCCCGAAAAGGAATCCGTGGAGCTTGTCCCCTCGAGCGAGCGTCCTGCCTCCATCTCCCAACTCACCCAGACCATCTCTGCCACCGAGCCGCGCTTCACTTTCTACCGCTTCACCCACACCCACGATGGCGTCGAGTCGAGCCCCCTGATCTTCATCTACACCTGCCCCGCCACCGCCGGCAACAAGTCCATCAAGAACCGCATGCTGTACCCGCTCATGAAGCGCGCCGTCCTCACAGTCGCATCCACCGAGGCCGGCCTGACCCTCGACAAGAAGTTCGAGGTCGAGGAGCCCAACGAGGTCACCGAGGAGTCGGTCCTCTCGGAGCTGCACCCCAAGGTGACGACCAGACAAGGATTTAGCAGACCTAAGCGTCCCGGTCGGTAGACCGACACACGACGCATGAGCATAAAGTGGAGTGCTTTGGGAGCTTCGGTGACAAATTGCGTCTATAAAAACTCCTAAAAGTTTAAAATGAGGCAAACGCGTGCAAGGCACAGGTATACACACTCCTAGGCCTGTAGACCAGGCTGATGATAAGACCCAAGTTTGATTCGCGATGTAGTACCTCTCTCACTTACTCTCTCTCTCTCTCTCTCTCTCTCTCTCTCCGTCTGTGTGTGTGTATGTGTCTCTATGGAGCATGCCCATTCTTAGCATATCTACAAATTTACACAACTACCGCTCCAAGCCGGGGCATCCATTGTCAACACCCGTTCTCTTTGTTTGGATCAGGATGTCAGCCGCCCCTTTTACGACGCATGCGGGATCGGACCGCTGGTATCATGCTAAAGGTCAAAAGAGACGGCGCGCGGGCTGGAATAAACAGCAAAAAGCCCCAACCTAGGTAGCCAACGCCTTTACTCCTCAAAGTTGCCCCCGGTAAACGCCAGGTTGCTCTTCTCCAGCTTCTCCTTGAGGAACTCGTAGACGGTAAAGGTCACGGCCTGGCCGGGCGCGACACGCATGATGCGCGGCGTGATGCCTTTGTAGAAGGCGTGGAAGCCCTCTTGTCTATCGTGAGACGCGGGACCCGGTCAGCTGTTTTTTGCTCTCTCTCTCTCTCTCTCCCATCACGACAAAAAAAAAAAAGACAAAAAAAGGGGTTCCCAAACCGGCTCGGGGCAAACTTACTTGAACATGTCGCTCGAGATCTTGGCGATGCGACTCCACGCGCTCGTGCCGTACTCGGCCGGCGTCTTCTGCAGCCTCGTCTTGATGGTGTCGATGGGCGCGTTGCTCAGGGGCCCCATGGCGCCGCTGACGAGGCCGATGAGCGTCGTCTGCCAGCCCGGCAGCGTCGTGCGCTCGAACTCTGGCTGGTAGTCCCTGAGCGCCTCCTTGAAGTACGAGTAGGCCGTGAAGTTGACGGCCTGGTTGCTGCCCTGCCGCAGCGCCGTCAGCGACACGCCGCGGTACAGCGCCCCGAACCCTTCCTCCTTGACGACCGTGTAGAGCGCGTGCGCCGCGTTGCGGTACTTTGGGATGTCGAGGGGGTCGGCCATGCTGTGGTGCTGCGCCTGGAGCCGGATCTTGATGACCTCCATCGGCGTCACCACGGCCACGGCTTCCGTGACACCCGCCGCGAGACCGGCTGTTTGGGGGGGACGAGGTCAGCGTCTTGTCCACCTTTTTTTTTATCCTCCCTTCTTCTTCTTTTTCTTCTTCTTCTTTTTCCTCTTTTTCTTCTTCTTCTTCTCTTTCTTCTTCCTTGTTTGTCGACTCAAACTCGACATGGAACAAACACAACGAATAGACTCACCCATAAACGTCGCCTGTCCGCTGACGACGCCCGTCTGCTTGTCCGCCAACGCCTCCTTGTACCCCTCGAAGCTCGTGAACCGGATGGCCATCTTGGGCACGATGCCCGTCAGCACGGCGCCGAGTCCCTTGTACAGGCCCAGCGGCGTCTCCTTCTTGACGATCTCGACGCCCGTGCGGATGAAGCCGCGCTTGGGTGCGCCGGGCTGCCGCGCCCGCCGCGACAGCTGCATCCGAACCTTGATCGTGTCTGTAGGGGGGGGGAGGAAACAAAGGGGATTTGGGTCAATTGACTGCTACGTCTGCAAAAGGGGGCCTTGCGCCTGCGCATGCGCATGCGCAAAGGTTGGGGGGGAAGGGAACGTCTGCAGGCAGGGTCTTACCGAGGGGATGACATGCCAACGCCTCCATCATGCCGGCGCCCCCTCCGGCTGTTCAGAGTCATCATGTTAGCCGCGACATCCCTACAGGTTTGCCATGGTGTCGGGATTCAATGTTTTGGTGTCTGTACATACCAATGAGGTTGGTCGCCGCCGAGGTCGGCGCCTTGCCGTCTTGCTTCACCTTGGACGCCATGGTTTTTGGACCTTGCGGGGATACGGTTGGGTTGGAACAGATTCGGTCCTCGAGGTGACAAAAAGGGCAGAGAAGGCTTGCGCCGGGTGTGTTTACGAGCAAGAAAAGCAAGTGTCCTCGTCTTGTTATAATGGACGATGCCTCACGAAGAATTCGGGAAGAGAGGGTAGAAGGAGGAGGGTATCATGAGATCGATCACAAGGAAAGGCAGCTTAGGAAGAAGTCGGGACAGGAGAAGAGGAAGGAGAAGAAGAAGAATAAGAATAAGATTCGGAACAAGTCGCCAGAGAGAGCTACAAAGCAAACATCCTCGGCGCCGACGATGAAAGCCACGGCAGAACGGACAACGACCACCCATAAATAAAGGTGGCGTGTGTGTACAGGAGGGGGAAGGCGAGGGAGGGGTGGCTCTGTCTACATACAACACACCGGGTCAAGGCACAAGCCAGAAAACAGAAATCAAGGCCGGCTCAAGCATCGGATCAGGCAGATGACTCAAGGTTTCCGGTCTGGTGTACCTGTATGTAGTAGCACGAGCAGGCAGGTGTGCCAGGCGCGGAAAGCATGAGGAGGAACGAGACGACGGAAAGCATATGGTCAGAAGGCGACCCTTTCATCCGCGGCACAAACGCAACGGGGGGGAACCAAGACGCAGGGCACATACACACACCCCCTTCTCCAACAGACGACGCCGGCGTCAGGGGGTTTCGGTAAACCAAGAGGAGGGGGTGCTGAGGGGAGGGGTGGGCGTGTATGGATATAGAGACTTTTTGACGTCTTCCACGCAGTAGGTAGGTACCGGTAGCTGTACGAGGTCCCTGTAGAGAATAGAGAAGAAAAAAGGTCGGGGAACCAAACAAAAGAGGGATGCACGTGTTAGTGACGCTGCGGGGAGAAGAAAAAGCACGGGACCAGGTTTGTCAAAGCATCGAATATCCATCCAGACGTCTGGTAGCGGGCTGCGACAAGATTGACTGACTGACCATCCCGATTCGGCGGAACGGAGGAGACCTTGGGGCATGGGGAAAGGGGAAAAGGGAGGGTGGGGGGACAGGAGGGGGGTGTGGGAATGAGAGTAAGGGTGAAAATGAGAAGGAGGATGAGAATGAGAATGAGAGATGGAGAAGAAGAGACAAGAAAGACGAGACTAATGACCAGACCACTGCAAGCGGACGCTAGAATACCGTCAGCCAGCCGGTCTTGAAGACGAACACCACTCACTCGCATGACCCCCGCCCCCGCCCCCTGACTAACCGCTGCTGTTTATGTTGCTCGCGGAGAATTACAATACCTACCTACCTTGGGTAGTCTAAGGTAGTTAGTTGGCCTCCCCGGTTTCAAGGTGAAGTGTCGCACTGGACCATAGGAGCTGCGTACCTGTATAGCCCGATTTCTGTTTTGGTTTTGCTGTATCCAAGAGTCACTCATGATCTCTTGACGTTCATTCATTCCCTTTCGGCCTGTGACAATCCCTTCCCTCAAAAAAACACGCAACGACGAGTGACGTAGCACGGTAGCAGGCTTGCGGCTTTGCCGACCCCAAGCCGAGCTTGTGATTTTGCGGGGAAGAGAGGTACGTCGTTCGTTCGTTCCATCACTCACGCTCACTCGCTCTCTTCCTCTTTCGCTGCTCCCGGTTCTGGACCATAGTGACGGAATCTCACCTTGGGGCACTTCACTCTACCTGTAGTCATTCGTCAGAGTTTTGCCGAGGTTCGGGGGCTGGTCCTGGCACTCCCATCTCTCACCACCCTCTGCTCAGCCATTCATTCAGTCAGTCGCTCACTCGCCCACTCACCCAACAGCAGGCAGGCATTCCACCTCTCTTGTCTCCTAAACCCTTATGAAAAGAAACAGTAGTCGCGACACAAGAGTCCAAACTCCCTGCCTTCGGGTGGTTCCACTCACCTCTCAGGCACCGCCTCATGGCGAACGTCACCTGATGGAGGGGCGGAAAGGAAAGGAAAGGAAAAGCAGACTGAACCCGGTGCTATCAGATGAAAGTCACAAATGAGGCTGACCGCACCGCCGCGCACGTGAGACAAAAAGCATGTGAAAACCACGACACGAGTCGTAACTTCTCAAAGTACGTAGTAGATTAAAACGGGGGGAGCTTCGTAGTGTTAGGTAAGATATCCTATGCTCGAACATCGTGCCGCTACTTTTCCCGATTCCTGTCCGATTTCCTTTTTGATCCAGTGGGACAATGCCACACCCCAAAACGCCGCCCATATGATCGGGTCTTATTTCCCCCCTAGTCCCCTGTTCCCGAGTCCCCGAGGACATTTAAATGCTCTAAAACAACAAGTGATAAAGTTGCAAATTACCGCTGTGCAACGGTGCCCATCTCTCGTGGAAATCGCCATTGGGGAATCATCACGCCAGACACCCGCCGAGAAAATGACAACAAAATGACAAGAAAAGTGCCGCGATGGGCCAATCCAACCAATCTATCCCTCTTCCTACGCCGGAGTGCCGCACTCTTCGAGGAGGGGGCCATCTGCCTCGAAACTGTAGAGGCGCACTTCGCCGTCTTCGCTGCCGCTGGCCATGCGGCTGTCACTGAGGCCAACACAGGTGACGGGACCAGAGTGGCCGGTAAAGGTGCGTTCGCACTTGCCGCTCTTGGGTTCCCATACCTTGACCATGGAGTCGTTGGCGCCCGTGACAATACGCAGAGTGTCGCCTACGAGGGCCCAGATGCCCTCGACGTGGCCAAACATAGTGCGGAGACACTTGCCGGTGTGGATGTTCCACACCTTGACCGTGTTGTCGAGGCCGGCCGTGAGCATGTAGCGGGGCGGCAGCTGCCGAGTGGGGTCCGAAGAAAAGGCGCAGCCGAACGACGTCCGGTCGTCCTCCGCCGTGGCCGAGTCGCTGCCGCCGACAGAGGAGCCGAGAATGGACGCCACATTGGCCGAGGCAGTCGGGGTGGTGCTGCGGCCGCTGTTGACCGAGGCGTTGTCGTCGCCCGCGAGAGCCTCCTCGTCCGGCTCAAAGTCCTCCGGCATCAACAAAATCTGCTGCACCTGACCCATGTGGCCCTCGAATGTCTTGATGCATGTCTTATTTCGCAGGTCCCAGAGGCGGACGGTGCAATCGTCCGACGCCGAGAAGAGCGTTTGCGAGCCAGGGTCGAGCCGTACGTGGTTGACCCAGTCCTCGTGGCCGCGGAGACAAAAGGTTTCCTTGCTGTCAAAGTTGAAGATCTTGATTGACTTGTCGATGGACCCCGAAGCCATGAACTTTCCGTCGAAATCAACCGTGATGACACCTTCCGTGTGGCAGCGGAGAGTGCTGATGCAATCGCCCGTTTGCCAGTTCCAGACCTTTACTGTATGGTCCAAGCTGCCGCTAAAGAGCTTGTTGCCGACAAACTTGAGGGTGCGGATGCCCATCGTGTGGCCGCTCAGGGTGCGGATCTCCTCGCCTGTTACAATGTTCCAAATCTTGATCTTGGCATCATAGGACCCCGTGGCGAGGATCTCGTCGTCGAACTGCAGGCAGGTCACGCCGTTGTCGTGGCCCTTGAAGGTCTTGATGTGGCATCGACCGTACTTCCAGTTGAAGCCGACCTTGAACCGGTCGCGATAGACGCACTTCCACGGTCTGATCAAGCGCTGCCGCTCCGTTTCGGCTCCCGTCTTGGGTGCCATCGGCTCGCCGACATCGCTCAGGCAGGCTCGTTTCCGTCCGTCGTCGAGCACGACAAGCTCTCTCTTCTTGTTGGCGTTGGGCGGAGAAGTTGTCACAACCTCGTCGACCTGCTCAACCGCCTCGACGCGCGCCGCCTGCTGAAGACTCCTAGCTTCAGCAAGCTCCTTCTGCTTGTTCCAGTCTCGCAGCCGTTTTCGTTCGAGGAGGGGAAGACCGAATCCACACTTGGTACACTTGCGGTCAATGTGTTGCTCGCACATGCGGTGCCATACGACGTCGTCGTCGGCGAGGTCACGCCATCTCCTGCTAACCTGGGCAGCCTTGCATAGGGAGACGGTGTCGAGATAGCCCAGCACCTTGTATGAAATCTCGGTCGGGAGGGCGGCCATGAAGTCGATCTTGAGCTGCTCGTGGACTTCGCGAGAGACAGTGGATAGTTGGGGGAAACAGCATTGTGTGATGATGCCCTGGAGCATGAGATCGCGGTGCTTGGCGGGGGCGGCGGAGAAGAGGGACCAGACGTGGGTGATGGCTTGCTGGTCGGCGGAGGGGAGCTTGTCGAGTTCCTGTGCGGGAGATGTGTCAGCACGGGGTCGACGGGCCCTGTGGGCATCACAGCAAGACGGGCAGCTTACGCTCTGGATCAAGACCATCTTGGACTCGTCGGCGGCGCGACGACACTTTGCGTCGGGACGGTGACGGTAGCAGAACTTGCTGTTGGCGTCGCGAGTCTGGCTGAGGTGGCCGCTGTTGTTGGTGCCGTTGCCATTGCCGTAGTTGTTGCTGTTCTCGTTTTGGATGTCGGGTTTGCCGATGGGTGCGTAGATGCCGGGGATATGTTCTCGGAGGAAGGGGGTGACGGTCTGGCCGACTAGCTGGGTGGGCATGTTCGCGGGGAACTTGGAGGCGTCTCCGTCGTTGGGTCTCCGTCTATCGCAACTATCTCTGGATGGATGATTCGCGGTCGTCACATCGTCGTCGGCATACGCGGTAGTAGAGTAATAGGTAGTAGCTGTGGTCGAGGGGGTGGCGGAAGCGGTGAAGTTCGGTGTGGTTTTGAAGTAATCGGGAAAGGCAGAAGTCGATGAGGCCTGGTCGTCCTGGCAGTGACTGGGTGACGACGTGGTCAAGTTCCTGTCCAGAGACAGGTCTGGGTTTAGGTTCGAGCTCCGGGGCGCCGGGACGGTTGACGTGCTTGCGATATCCATGGCCGCAATATGTTTCAGTGAGTAACGGAGGCGAAGCAGAGAGAGCACGAGACAAGAGGGGATGGGAGGTAGATGGTGTCAAACCATCCGGGGCCAGACGGATGGGGCTTGCCTGGTGTTGCCGGTGTAGGGAGGTACAAGGGACACAGCCTACAAGCGAGCAGCAGCAGGAAGCAGAGAGCCGTCGACAAGGGGCAGAGAGAGACCAGGGAGGGAGGGAAAGGGGGCCAGGTGCGTAGAGTGACACTCGAGTGACGATCGTAGGCGGGAGAGTGTTGTTTTGGGTGATGGTGAGGCGAGAGGACCTGGCGATGGCGTGCGAGCCAGGGGAAAATCGATTCGCGTGGCTACAAGAGGATTGGCGTATTATGTTTGTGCTTGGGTAGCTTCAAGTAGCATAGACGGGCGAAGTACTCCGTATCTGTACTCCGTATCTGTACTCCGTAGATTACGATGGGAGCCCCAGACGATCCACAGGAACGAGGTCCGACTGGCTCAAAGGGCTGGCTTGTGTGGAATTCGGGCAAGGGCAGGCGATCCGGGATGTGGTTTGTCCAAGAGAGCGTTGCGAGCGGGCGGGCGAACGAACGAGCGGTCAGGCGTATGTATCTGCTTGGTTGCTGTACGTGCTCTGTGCGTGTGTGTTTGTGTTGAGACTCGAAGCAGGTTTTGGCAGGAGGTTGAGCCCTTGGTGATTCGCCAGGCGAGCACAGACGGTCGAAGGCGTTGCCTTTTGCCTTTTGTCGTTATTCTTGGGTCCGGTTGCGATATTGCTGCTCTAGCCAGGCGGAAGGGGGAGGGGTGAGTGGTGTTGTAGGAGCAAGACAAGGTGCAGTTACGAACACAACCAAGCAGTCTTGTTTGCCTTTGATGCTTGTCGGTGTCGTGCTATGAGAGACAGAGACGATCTAGCGTAGGTAGGTAGGTAGTTATGGTTTGCGGTATCCGATATGCTGCCACTAGCGACTGGTTCGTCCGAAGAGGGAGGGAGAGGTATCGAGACGAGAAGGGGTCCTAGGTACTTATTCGCCGTTTGAACCTAGTATAGAGAGCGGTAACGGGAAGGAGGGAAGAGTCGCGCGAGAGAGAGAAGGCAGAGACCTGCTGCGACGGGACAAGTGCGAAGCTGGGCGGCCGGGGGGTCAGGGCCAAGGTCGGGATTGGGGTCCGGGGGGAGTGGGTGGTGCGGCGTGTACGATGAGGCTTTGCCAGTCAGATGAGTTGTACAAACTTGAATAGGCATAAAGAATGTGTATCGGTCCTGTACATACACATACATAAAGTGCCCAAGATAAACGAAGTTGTAGCTGCCCAAGCCGAGAGCGCAAGGGCAAGCATTGGGAGCGAGAGACAGAGGGATAGAGCGAGCGTGTGTGTGTGTGTGTGAGAGTGAGAGAGAGAGGCAGGCAGTTTGGGTGCTTTGGGGCGAAAATGGCGTTATCGATGGCACCTATGGTCCGTGGTTCCGTGGTCGCTACTCCGTACACTACAGTCTCAGTCTACAGTCTACGTACAGCAGGTACGATGTACAGGTACGTAGTCCTTTCGGGCCCTTCTCAAGTTCGTTCCCTTTCCCTGTGCGTCCTTCTTCCTGCCGTGCTGCCCCCAGAGGTTCCACCTTGCCACGGTTTCCCATACCTATCCCAGGGGTCCTGAAATGCGCCAGCCAGTCGAACAGGAAGGACCCACTAAGGCGTGATCCGCGACCCACTCGAGCCGCTCAATGCCCGGCCAGCGACAGCCGCCCGCCTTTGTCTGCCAAACGGCTCAGTGGCCCCATCCCGCTGAGGTGAGCTGCTGCTGTGAGCCGCAAGAATCGTGGAAGGGCGGTAACGGACGGGTCTCGCTGCACCGTCACCGATAGCCGAGTGCGCCAGGCTCATAGAATTGCGGGGGAGACGAGCGCCGACAAGCGAAACTGTGCTAGTTACTAGTTACGTAAGATGTCCACTCCACCGACTGTCCACGAGGCAAGGCACTCACGAGTCACCGCGGACTGCCCTATTAGTATTACCGGTAGTGTCGCGAGTGCACGCTAGCAGCCTGTAGCCTGTACGGACACAAGACGGATACTTTGGCGCCTTTCCCCGCGATGCACCTCTCAACTTAGGTACCGGGGTGTATACATACATGCCTGCCCAAGGTACCTACCTACCTACCTACATACATAAATACCTTACGTACCTAGGCATGTTCACCGAGATGCTGCCAAGCGGTGCACTACTACACGCTTGACCTTGATGGGCCGGCCTATAATACTCACTCAGTACAGAGTATTGCACCACGTACCAAGAATCTAGCCGGCCAGGCATGCGTGAATGAAATGAATCCATCGTCCATCAATCACTACCCCGTCGTCTGTCATCTGTCATCATTTCCCCAGCTTCATCGTACCTGTTGAGGCAATCACACCCGTTGAGCCTCAACTTGACTACCGTCGACGTGGCCGTTCTCGACAGCGATGTGATTCATCTTACCTAACAGCATGCTCGGTCGCCATGCACTACTACGCCTTCTTCCAGCACGCACGCACAGGGTCCAGGTGTTGTCAGATTTTTCTTGACTTCCCGGGTCTCTTCTGGCCGATTCCGCTACCGTTACCGCTCGCTACCGTTGCCTTTGGACCCAGATTAGCTCTTCGTGGCCATGTCTTGCGCAGTTTCTCTTTCGTCATCGCCTGGGTTCCCCGACTGAATCAGTGTGAACCCGTGGAGCCAAGGGGGCATATTTTTCTTATTAAAAAAAATCCTTTAAAAAATTCGTTTCTCCCGTTTCTCCCGCTTCTGCAGACAACCACACCAACAGCAGTCAAGTCCCCGTCCCTTCCGTTGCTAGCTACTACGTCGTAGTTGCTAGGAATAGATAGGGTTCCATCGTCAGCGTTACGGGCCCATCAAGGTCAAGCGACACTTGCGATACTTCCAATCTCGAGCTCGTCATTCTCCTGCGGATCCCGTATTTATTTTCACCAATTCGCGAGGCGTGGCAACAGAGAAGAAGAAGAAGAAGAAAAATTCAAGTCCGCCTCCACAATCCATGATATTGTACCTACACTACCTATTATGGATACACTACTCCAGACTCTTGTGCCGCGCCGAGTCCCGACGATGAGGTTAAGGCCGACGCCTATGTCGCCATCCTGGCCGCCAATCTCCCCAATCGGGATGAGCTAACGCGAGCCTGCAATGGCGTCATTTTTCTCGGCTCACGGGGTTCGCGATTCGCTTCAGGACTTGCTGCGAGCGGGCACCTCACCCACGCCCTCCTTTTCCTTTTTCCTTTTTTCTTTTTTTGCATTGTCAGCTTCCATTCTATGCTGGTTCGCCAATGGTACTTGCTCACCTAATGATTCATACCCCATACCCACAATTCCTACCTTTCTCTTTCTCGCCGTTCGCCTCCTTTCAGAGTCCCGGGTCCAGTCCCAGGATGTCCAGTTTTCTGCTCTCATCAGTCATCGACCTGATATCATCATGTTTGGTTGCATGGCAATGGTTCATCTCAACTTGGATGAGCTAAGCAACCTCAGTTGTCACCAAAAGTTCGCCTTCCGTGAACAATTCTGCCCCAGACTGGATCCATCACGAGTCATCAACCACGGTCCACGCGCACGCTCCTCGGGAGCTCCCCGGGAGCTCCCCCCTCGGGTCACCTCCACCGCCGTTGGACATGTAGGTTTTTTTTGGTTTTTTTTCAATTCTTTTTTTTTTTTAAGACAAAAAGGATCCCTTTTCTGTCAACTACCCATCTCCCTATTGGCCAATTCTTCCACTCCGAGATCTTCTCCGGCCAAGACCGCCGCCGCTGTACAAGCCAATCATGAATGTGACCCATAGCCGCAACGGAGCCGCCGGCCCACCCGACCCGGCATGCCGCAACCTCCTCGCAGCACCATCCTCAGCCCACCTGTCGCCCCAACCTTTCACCGACAAGGAAGCTGTCGATTTGAGATACCTGTATCCGTACGTAGAACAGATAGGTATCCCTATCTGTTGATCCTGTCTCGTCAAGCCTTCGACTGGGATGATATGACCAAGATAAGAGTGCCCAAAATCACGCAATATTTCGGTTTACTCTCGCTTCTATCTTCGCCTGATAACGAGGGGGAAAGGACCAACCAGCCTGAGCAGCGCCCCCTTCCAATTGCCCCTCAGGTCCTTGGTTTTGGATGGGAATAACAGCAGTTTGTCATGGACGCAACCAAGAGAAATCCCTCTCATTTTTTTGGTACAATCTTTGGTACAGCCCACCACTAAACCCATCCATCCATCCATCCATCAAATTTGGCCGTCACGCGTTACTCGGCATCCCATCCCCCTCCGCCGTTCGGCCGAATGCAGAGGCGCCATCAACTCCCAATATCCCTTAAGGAGCCAATCCTTTTCGCATCCCGCCCAGCCGCCTGACCCATAGAAACGCAGCCACAGTTCTGCCCAGCACTTGGCTGGCCAATCCGCGCCCCTGAGATTTATCGAGACTCCGCGACGTGTGCTTCGACTTGGCCTTGGAGACAGCAAAGAGCCGGCCTGTTCTCGCCCAGTCTCTTGCTGGGTAGGACCAGTGACACGGTGAATCCGCCCGGTTCGAGATGGTCGGATATCGTTTTCCCGGTCTCGACGGCCGCAGGGACAGTCGTCGCGTGATACGAAGTCGTGTCCCAGCTTGTGTGGTATTACCTATCTAATCGGTTCACCACGTTTTACAGCAGTTGCAGATCTGATGCATGGTGCCTTTGCTGTGGCCAATAGTGTACTGCGCCTCCGAGTCTCTTATCTTGGCATACGATCTTCAAGCTGTTGGACTCGAGGCCTCACAAAAAAAGTGGTTTCGGCGACGTCGCCTGTGTCAATCTTGCATCCTTATCTTGTTAACCCAACCAGGACAGGTCGCTTCAGGACCGCTTGCTACTGGTCTCTAGGAAGACCTCTTTCTCAGAACTGTGTTTGCGTAATAAAATATTACCTCAAGTCCAGCCCTGCTCAATAAGGGTCGATGAGCAACTGAAGTCACCATCTTTGTCCACAATAATACGTCTCCAGAGACTTTGACGTTGATGATTCGAGTTGTTGATTACATATGTAAATGTAAGAAGTCTCTTTTGAAGCCTTGACTCTACCACATTGGCGTGGAGGTTTCTCGACTGCGACGCGAGTAACTCTATGGCACTCAAAGAACAACCAATATGAATGACCCTTTCTTGGTCAGTGATTTGCTCCACGTGTTCGTAGTTCCCCTTTAGTTTCGCTTACCCAACGGGTCGCTATCTGCTCAGTTGTTGTCAGGACTAGGTAGCCGGCAGACCTACGTCTTTAATATCAACCACCAAAACATGTCGTATGATGATGTATATTTCAGTGAACAAAGAAAACCATCGACACCCAGCATTCATTTTGACGGCTCTTTGAGTCGATAAGCCCCAACGACGACACTTGAGACTGTCAGTTGTGGTTCATGGACCTCTCGACCCCCTCAACTTGACGTAGTTATTATTTGCAACATTCATACTTCCTGCCTTGGACTGTTTTTGCTCAGAATTTGCGTGGTAACGATAGGCGTGGTTGTAGGCTATGGCTCCTCTTGATGCTTTGTGGGCTTAAAGGTCTCTGAACCTAGAAAACCTACGGCCAGCTGGCTTTGTCAGGTGCTGTTCGTCTGTCCCTGAAGAAAAACAACACACACACTTGTTGTCAATTATGAGCTATGACAGAAACCTATAATGGAGTATAGAAGATTTCGGAACTTAAGCGTCGATGATTCCCATTTGGAAGGACCACTTGTCACTTGTACGAACTCTTTCGTAGTCTCTACAACGCGATACTTACGAAGTGTGGTGGCAGAACCTCGAGATGAGCTGACTGAATAACTTAATTACTTATACCAGTGCTCCCATCTCAACAGCAAGTCGAGTAAGTCTTTTACTAATTATCCGATTACTTAATGAGGTAGATGCCGGATTTCGTGATTGCATAATTGAATTCAGACGGTGATGATCTAAAATAACTCTTTTCTCACGAATTTGATTTAGAAGAGCGTGAGTTACAGTAATGGAAGATGTCACATGGTCAACAGAGTTCGCTTGGATCTTGTGAACCCGGTTTGAAATCTCTTTGGCCGTTTTGCTCCCTAAGGGTACTACGGGGTGTTCAGTCGGTATGCCCACTTCGTTCTCCAAGTGAATCGACTTGCAGAGCCAAGCGAAGCATCACGGACGTGAACCAATGGTACATTTCCCGCCGAGCCGGATTCTATTTGCCAAAGCTACCGGCTCTGGCCGGCTCAAAGATCGTCGTCGCCGACAGCCGTTCTTATCGCATGGGTTGATTCGCCGTAATGCACGCCAAGTACTTGGCGGTTGAAAGCCGCCAGACATCTGGCATCTCCGTTCCACGGACACCGGAAGGAGTTGCATGTCCCCGCGCCCGCTCTGATAGAAGCTCTACGCGACTTGAACGCATGATGCCCCTCACGGGGACGACACTAGTGAACTGCGGGCAGATGTGTAAGTATGGAACGGGAGGTAATAAAAGCTTCATGTGAATCATGTCGGCAGTGTAGCTTACGGAGTCTCGCATTTTCATCTTCGCATTCATCGACAACATTCCACTGAAAAGAGACGCTTAGAAGAGTCCTAACATTATGTACTATAACACTGTAGCTATCGCGGGTTTGTTGGCCGGTACTGCGGTTGCCGAGACCATCCACGGAGCCCTCGTCTTCAGCCGGCATGGAGATAGTACGTCGACAAGTCTTCAGCGACGTCCTTCATCGGGAACTGACTTCGTGCTTAGGGACAACCAAGCATTATGGCTCCCAGTCTCTGACCAGTCTCGGAGCGCAGCAATGCTTCGAGGTAGGTAGTGACTATCGAAGCCGCTATCTTGAAGCCGACTCGCCTCACCGTATCCTCGGCATTTCCGAAGACAAGTACGTCCCATCCCAGGTCTACGCCAGTGCTCCGGACCAAGCCATCCTCTTGAACACGGCCACGTCGTTCCTCCAAGGCCTCTACCCTCCCTTGGTCGACCTCAACGCCGAGGTAGCGACGTCGACTCTCAACAATGGCAGCACAAGCACCGGCCCCCTCGACGGCTACCAGTACGTGCTCTTGAGCGGGAAGAACTCCAACTCCCCGGACGCCATCTGGATCAAGGGCGACGACGGATGCCCGGCCAACGCCGCGGCCTACAGGGCCTTTGAAGCCAGCGACGAGTTCCGGACCCGCGTGGCGGAAACCGAGGGCTTTTACGCCGGCTTCTACGACGTGCTCGAGAGCGTCTACGACTACCAGCCCGGGAACATGACCTACGAGAACGCCTACGACATCTTCGACCTCGTCAACGTGGCGCGCATCCACAACAGCACCTCCCCGGCGCGCAACGTCACGGACGAGGAGCTCCTCCGGCTCCGGGCGCTGGCCGACAGCGCCGAGTTCGGATACAACTTCAACGCCTCCCAGCCCGACCGGTCGATCCACGCCAGGACCCTCACCGCGGGGATCCTCGCCCAGCTGAACCGGACCGTGGCGTCCGAGGGCGGGCTCAAGTTCTCTCTCCTGTCGGGCAGCTACGACACGTTCCTCGCGTTCTTCGGCCTCGCGGACCTCGTGGCCGTCTCGGACGACTTCTACGGCCTGCCCGACTACGCCTCGACCATGGCGTTCGAGCTCGTCAGCGACGACGCGGCGGCGTTCCCCGCCGACGTCGACGCGGACCTCCGCGTCCGGTTCCTCTTCCGGAACGGCACGTACGGCGAGCTGACGGCGTTCCCCCTTTTCGGCACGGGCGAGGAGACGCTCTCGTGGCCCCGTTTCGTCGGCGAGATGCAGGAGCGCGCCATCAGCACCGTCGAGGAGTGGTGCAGTGCCTGCTCCAGCCCCGCGTCGTTCTGTGCCGCGTACCGAGACGAGGCAGCCAGCTCAAGTTCCAGCAGCGGCGGAGGAGGAGGAGGTGGAGGCATGTCGAACGCGGTGGCCGGTGTCGTTGGTGCCGCGGTCACGCTCGGTGTCGTCGCCGTCGCTGGCGGAATCGCCTTCTTGTTCACGAAGAAGCGTCGTTCGGCGTCCGTCATTGTCGTTTCGGCCGACAAGGCCAGCCTGCGCAGCGGAGGCAGTGTATGAATCGAGCGTCAAATTACCGGGGGCGGAATACATAGCACACTTGCAGAGGGGAAACGGCCTAGTTAGTGCTCTACCTACATACATAGTAGTGTAGTTAATGATGGGGGAACGAAATCATAAACACTCTCCTTGGTCCTTGATCGACGGCCGACGTTCATTGTAATAGTTGCTCACAGGGTCATGCTTGTAAGCGGCTCATTGCCAAGGGCTATCTTCATTGGAAATGCCAGCGCAAAATTGACGCTGTGACATGGGCCAGGCTTCTACTCTATTTCAATGTAGATGAAACCCCAGCTGTTTATCAGCAACAGACAAACACTATCAGAAAGGTCCATGTGATCAAAGGTGGAAGCAAGACCGAGGCCGTCAACCAGGAGCGGTAGGCGATAGAAAGAACTCATCCGGTCACAAATAGACGACGATGGGCAGGGATAGAGCGCACGGAATGTGAACGTGACAAACAGTACGGTCTATATCGTTACGATATATACGTTATGTAAAGCGACATACAGGAAAGACTTTGTACATGAAACAGATTAGTCCTGGGACCGAATCAACATCGTGGGGCAACAAGCGTCGCCATCCCACTCCGAGCCCAGCAATGGCATTTCTCTCATCTCCCTATGCCAGCGTCATCTAGACCGGCTTCAACCCCCTTCGAGACCAGACACCAGAAAGGATCGGCGGCATCGTTAGAACTTAGAGAACTTAGGCGAGGCGGCGCTCGTGAAGGGTCATACGCTTGGCAACGGGAGTGGCAGAGGGGACCTCGGCGGGGCAGTCATCATCCTCCTCGTCAGCGGGCTGGGTGGGGGTAGGGGTAGCGACGGGAGCCTCGGACTCGGCAGGGCACTCGTCGTCCTCATCCTGGGCGGTCTGGGAAGGAACGGGAGTGGCAACGGGGGGCTCAGACTCGGCAGGGCACTCGTCGTCCTCATCCTGGGCGGTCTGGGTAGGAACGGGAGTGGCAACGGGAGGCTCAGACTCGGCAGGGCACTCATCGTCCTCCTCCTGGGGGGTCTGGGTAGGAACGGGAGTGGCAACGGGAGGCTCAGACTCGGCAGGGCACTCATCGTCCTCCTCCTGGGGGGTCTGGGTAGGGACAGTGGCGGCGGCAGAGATGACGCTGGAGGTAGCAGCAGAGGGCGCGGGGGCAGGGGGGGAGCCGGAGCCGGAGCCAGAGCCAGAGCAGGTGAAAAGGGCAGGGCCGGGGATGATGTACGTGGCGGAAGCCCTGTTGTAGGACATGCCGGGGTCGGTGGGCTTGTAGGCACCGGGGAAGGCAACCAGGCCGGAGGGAGTGGTGCTGCCGGAGCCGCTAACCTCGATCTGATGACAGCTGGGGTAGAACTGGGCGGCGGAGTGGAGGGCAATGATCTCGTGGCGGACGAGGTACTGGCCGGGGGCAATGCACTCGGGGATGGTGTACTTGACACCGGAGTTGCCGGCCGTCATGAGAGCGGTAGCACCCCAGACGTCGGTGTCGATACGGCCCTCCTCCTGAATCTTGAACCAGACGGCCTCGGTGCCGGGCTGCCACGAGGTGCAGTCGTTGTTGGGGCACTTGGCCATGTAGGTGATGGTCGGGCCATAGTGGGATGTGGGCCAGAGGGTCCAGTTGAGGGTGACCTCCTCGCCGGCGGTGGCGTTGGCGACGAGCTTGGCGGGCTGGGTGCCCTCGATGCCGCCGGCGGTGTAGCCACCGCACTGGATGTCGATGCTGTTGACGTCCTCAACAGGGCCGTTGCCCTGGACGGGGCGGGAGATGCGATCGGGGGCAGGGTTTCTGTACGGGTCTTGGTAGGGCTGGTAGAAGGTGTGAGTCTGGCCGCCGATCACACCGGTTTCGACGACACCGTGAGCGGCCACCAGGGCTGCGGATCCAAGAAGGGAGACGATAGTGGACTTCATTTTGGCGGTTGGGAGTTTTGAGGGGGGTTTTTTGGTTTTGTTGGATAAGGTGCCGGAGGCTTGACTGTGAGAATATCGTGGTCGGTTGTTTGGTGGAGAATGAGTGTTTTGGAAGGTCTGGGACCGAAAAGAAAAGAATGAATGACTACCTGGTCAAAAGTGAAAAGAACGACGAAAGTTGAATGAAGGAATGAGATAGACACACAAAGTCAAGTGAAGCTGAACACTATGAATCGTAGAACGGAGGAAACAGAGCAGGACAAGGGCGGGCAGACGAGGTGATATATACGGGAGGACATCGTGTAGGGTTGGTTGGACGAGTTTCCCAAGACGGCCACTTGCGCCGTTGGCTTCCTCTCCCTCCCTCCCTCCCTCCCTCCTCCTAGGCTATCCCGTGGACCCGTACTCCGTACTCTCAACTCCATCAGGTCAAGATTGAAAGGACCACTCTCGCCGCTCCGCCAAAGTTTCAATTATACGCAGAACAATCAGATTCGGCCAGGTGGTGGGGATAAACATGGGGATGGGGGGGATCTCGCGTATGCGGGAGACAGGCAAGGCTGGGATGTGGGCAGGATCATGGGTGTTGGCATGGTGGTTTAGCGGTCTTGGCTCTGGTGTATTGCGAGTGGTGGAAGACATGGATCAGGAGAAGAAGCCAATAGACTCGCAGCAACTGCTTCAACGCTGCTGCGATGATGGGCAAGGGGCACGACCGGGGGGGGGGGGGGGTTAAGACACCAAGACGACCTCCTCGACGACGACAGGCGAGTGCCGACTGCGCTTACGCAGGTGTGCGTGATGCAAACATATTGGACAGGCTCCAACAGTGTGGGCTATCCCGGGCGCTAGTCAACGTGTGGATTGGTATCCATGACAAGTATCTGTATCTGCACGGATACAGGCGCCGGACACTGGACAGTTGGGTTGCTTGATGTGCTGGTAGAGAGCACTCAGTGAGTGAGAGAAACAGGTTGAGTGAGCTTGACGGTGAGAGTGCGTGAGAATGAGAGTGAGCATGAGAGAGAGTCAGAATGAGAGTGCGTGAGAATGAGAGTGAGCATGAGAGAGCGTCAGAATGAGAGTGAACATGAGAATCATAGTGAGAATCATAGTGAGATGCCCATGCTTAACCTGCCATGGCGGTTGTCAGTTGAGAAAAGGAAATGGCAGTTGAGTTGACATGCACGCAAGAAAAAGGTGAGACAACGCGAACCCCCTTGAGCTGTGAACGTGAAATGACTTTGCTAGCCCGGCCTACACTAGATCAGGAACACTCGGCCGGGGGTGAATGTTCTTCTTGTGCCCCTCCCGAGCCTCGCTGGCCGAACCGATTGGCTCATCTGGGCGTCACGCCCTCCCCGGTCCGCTACCTACTGTACCTACCTAGGTACGCTTCCCCCCGCCCCCCCCCCCCGGTCAAGGCCCCGGTCAAGGCCCCCGTCAGATCCCCGTCAGATCCCGGCGGTCACCCTGAAACCGCCAAGTCCTGAGACCCGTCCCCTTTTTCTTAGGTTGATTACGGAGTACCCTCGGATACTGCTGCACATGGCTACGATGTAGGTACGGATGTACTCTCGACTCTCCCGCCCTGCGCTGTAATCAACACTCTACGCGCCATCTCCCGAAAGAGGCTCACCGTCCTTCGCCGGCCACTGCAGAAGCCACCAACCCTTACCTACAGTACCTTGCCCCTCCAAAGGGCCAAGGGGGTTTGTTCGTCAAAGTCGAAACGCCGTGTCCCGTTCAAAAAAAAAGAAGAAAAGAAGACCGATTATTCGCCCCCTGCACCGCGCATGACAGAACATGCAAGCGTTGCCTTGCTCCCTCCGTGCCCCCCTTTTCCACCAATCCTTTTCTGCTTCATCCCAGAACTCCCAGCAGAGAGAGGGAGAGAGAGAGAGTGTGTGTGTGTGTATGGACAATTCGACAATCTTTGCCGCCAACAGATGACCTGAGCGCATCCTGGGACATCCCTGGCCTGGCATGCAATGCAGCCTCGACCTCAGCCTGAGAAAGCAGTGGTCCGGTGGATGGACTGCGGGATTCATGGCAAACTTGCAAACATTACACAGGCAAGGCCGGCCAACGCTTCGTGGGTAGCTCGGCAGGCTAGAAACCGGCCAGAACCTCTTGGGCCCTTCTGGGCCTGCCCGCCGGGCTCGTCTTGCGGACAGCGAACCGGCCTTATCAAGATGATTCGAACGGGCCTCAGCGTCCGCCGGTGGACTCTGCCCTGTTCCGCCCGCCCTGCAGGCCTTCTTCTTCTTCTTCATCTTCTCTTTCCTTCTCTGTCCCCGTCAATATTCGGACATGAGCTCGATGGGACCCAGCAAGCGAGGCCTAGAGGGCCGCAGCCCCTACATATGTGGCGACCCGGGACGGGACATCAACCGCTTTGAGCCAGGCCATAATTACGCTTGAATCTCTTTTGCCGGCAGGCCACACCAAAAGAGAATGGATCGTTTTTGTGTTTTTTTTTTTACGCTTTCCTTTTCCATGCGAGATTGATTTAAAGTAGGAGGCATGCCCACCGCCCCCTTTTCGCGTCACGACATGCTTTGCAAATAGCCTTCCCGTGCCCACCTGAAATTCTTTGGCCCGAGGCTAATGAGAAGTAAGATATATACCCTTGGGGAGCATGACAATGTAGTGATCAATGCGGCAAAGACTCCATGTGGCAGGCCCGTTTGGCGCCATCGTCATCAGACGGACGGCTGACAGCCCTGACTGGGCGCGCCCCAAGAAGCCGTCAAAGGGCACGAAACACGTACATATTAGCTCTCCGTATTACCGTATTACATATCCGTACGGAGTAGTGTACGGATATATATGGTGGACATCCTCTCGCGGAGCCGCGTGCCGTCTTTGCCAACCGCCGGATCTGTCGGCCAAACGGGCCTTGTCCTCCCCATCCTCCCGTCTCCATCCTCCCCATTCAAATCTCCCTCATCCCCCCGGTCAGCGCTTCCTTGCTTCACCGCACATCACGCGCGCGCCTTTCGCCGGCCCCCCTGCTTCACTGGACCGGCCGGTTTTGACAAACCGAGCCAGACCGTTGGGACCCTCATCCCCGTTGTCACTGTCCGTCCGTGTTCCACACATAGACAAAGAAGATCCCGAGCAGGGTTTCCCGCCCCCTATTCAAAGGCTGATCGGCAAGCGCCTAGTGTACAGCATCATGCACAAACGTGGTCGATCCTATGGCAATCCTCGCCTGTTCCCTCAGCTCACCCAACCATCTTCCTGCTCTTGATTCCCCAGCACTGTCCACTCTCCAAAGAGAAAAAAAAACACCCAAAAAAACACAGTCTGGAATAATATGGATCGATGGCACCTGGGACGCCTTCGTGGGGAGATAGTTGATCACGTCCGTGAACCCAAAGCTTGGCTTTCGGTCCATCATGGTTCTTGCCCCCCCGCGCCTCGTAGATCACACTGCCCTATGAGCTCCATTTGAAAGAGGCTTCGGTGATCGATCTCTCCTCGGCTTGAGCCTGGCTCGACATGTCCGGATTCGAGCAGGTGGCCGTGGCTTCACTCAACATGACGCACGCAGAAAATTGCCCTGCAGTGCGCAGCCATCTCGGGGCGCACTCCAACTGTTTCCCCAGAGTCACGCTGCGAGCATGTCCGAGTCATGCTCGAGTTGTATGTCCTCTTCTTGTTGTCCGAGCTCATCAGCTATTCTTGTCGATTCTTCCAAAAAAAGAAGAAGAATAACACGATGCTGGCCTGGCATCCAAACCAAGGTACCTAAACAAAACGAAACGGTTTACATTGTAGACGGCGCGCTTAGCCGTTGTTGCGCCTCCGTTGCCTCTGTCGCTCGCAGATGGCCAGGCCCGAAATCACAGCCATGATCGCCCACCGTTCGCCCAGCTCGCCCGTCAGGCCGCTGCCCGTGAACGCGAACTTGGCCACCTTGGTCATGCTCAGTCCGGCATCCGTCCAGACTGCCACCACTTCCTTGCCGTCGCCACCCCTAAAGCCCGCGGGCCCCGCCGCCTGCGCCAGCCTGACCAGCTTCCAGCCTCTGCTTCTGCCGTCCAGCATGGCGATGGCTTCGCCGGAGCTCGGTCTCCACTCGAACCGCTCGAGCCGTTCGCAGTTCGGCCCAACACCCATCGCAAAGGCGTAGCTGGACGTGGGAAAGTCCAGATTGCATTCCAGTTCGACAATGGGCGCGCCTCCGGGACGGCCTTTTGGCGCGGAGGGCAGCGTCATGCTCATCCTGGCGCTGAAGCTATGATGTTCCACCGACGCCAGCGGCGGGCATGTGTTTGCCGGCCCCGAGTGCAGAACGATGGGCGGCGAGCTGGTGAGGCCGCTGTGTATCGACATGGCGTAGAACGGCTGGTTCTGGTGTTCGCCCAGGAGCAACGTCCGGCTGAAGCTCTGCGCGTAGACGTTGAATGCAGGTGGGAACTGGCGAGCCACCGACGACGGCGACGGCATCGGCGACGTCGACGGCATCGGCCTCGGCGACGTCGACGGCATCGGCATCGGCATCGGCCTCGGCGGTCCTGAGCTCGGTTCCGCTTCGTATGGCGGCGGAGCTTCGTCCGCCGGCGCGTCTGGGAGAGGCTTCATCCTCGAGTGCTCCGAAGCGAGTGTTCTTGTCGGGTTGAGTTTGTGATGTATGCACAACCAGACTCGGTTGAGTTGATTATCAGCTAATTTGTTCGCGATGAGGCATCCTTCCGTCAGCACCGAGCCCAATCTAGACATCCCCAACTCTTAAAGCCATCTCCCGTTCGACATGATGTCAGCCTAGATTTCCCTCACAGCCACGCACCTGACTCTTCGTTGAGTGGCACAGTCTCGCCCGGCGAGTGTGATCTGCACTCCACAGCCACATCCACATCCCCAAGGGCCTAAGGTCAGCCTGGATTGGCGCGCATTGTCCTATTTACGCACGGAACGCTGCCGGCACAACGGGGCAATTAACTACGGAATTACCGACATGTATATTCGAAAGTTACTAAGATAACTATAATGCAAGCAGCCGGAAATGTACAGATCTCTATACCTAGGAAATAGTATATAGACTAGAGGAATTCTCTATTCTTTACTGTAGAAGAACTATTCTAAATCATCCGACTCATACATAACCTTTCTGCCCACCTATTTTTCTTACTCTAGGCAGCAACATCTACTCTTATTCATCTACTTACCTTACTTCTAAACCAGAAGAAGTAAGCTTAGGCAGCTCAAAATACTTATTTGCAGACACTTCCAACTTTATTACGCACTTAATCTCTCTATTTCTAATGGAGCCTCTTTTGCTTCCTAACATCCTCTTCTTACTAGTCTTAGGTGCATTCTCTATCAAACTAGAGCACAACGGATATACATTTCAACCGGAAGTAGTCAGGTCTCTGTTATCGTATAAAGTCTTTTCTAAATACTTCTACAATGGCACGTTATCACTTAACAATATCGCAATCAGCCGAAACGGTAAGACAATGGATGTTTACGAGGCTTTCAACGGCAAGGAAAGACAACGACCTGGGAAGATGCACCTGTCTGATGTGCTTCGGTACATCTGTAAGATCGAAGGCGTACACCCTGACAACTTAGAAGAAGTTGTTTTCCATACTGTGAGCAACACGCCTACAAGAGAGGCTATAGATAGATACGTTTCCAACTATACCCAGGAGGATATACAGAAACTAAGAAGATTGGAAGTCTCTAAAAACGACGATGAGTGGAAGGAATTTAAAGTTACCCCTTTGATCAGAGCTGTAAATTACATGCTTCGTACAGCAGAGGTTTGGAAGATTGAATGGAATGTAGGACCTGGGCTTTTGGATTTATATCTATCTATTAGGAAGTGTTACAGGCCTAGCCGTTTCACAGTTGTGTGCACCCGACTGGGCGCCTGGCTGGGCGCGCGCGCGTGCGCGCGCCCAGGCGCATCCCACGTACCTAAGTGCAGCTAGACATCACGATAGACATCTTAGTGTTACGTACCTTTTGACGTGTTAGCTCAATTGGTAGTGCCTCTATTCATGACGTGCGCTGAAGGCTAAGATGCTATTGGCTGTAGCACTACGCCCGTTAACCACGATGACAGCGAAAGTTGCAACGTCGTAGCATCACAAGTATTGAAACTGGGGGTGCCAAGAAGTGGGTGTGTGGGACATTAACTCTATTCCGAAAAGTGCCGTTTACCTGTATTTCCCTTCCGTCCACCCCAAGAATCAT
The DNA here is from genome assembly GCA_005350895.1 of Colletotrichum tanaceti. Lineage (NCBI taxonomy): Eukaryota > Fungi > Ascomycota > Sordariomycetes > Glomerellales > Glomerellaceae > Colletotrichum > Colletotrichum tanaceti. The sequence goes on from PJEX01000084.1 coordinate 130,025, forward strand.
CACCCTCAGCACTACCTGTCCCAACGCATGTCTGGGCTGGGCTGTCCGCTGGGCATCGATGGTTTATCACGCAGCTGATCCCACTGATTCTTTTTCTCGCGAGTACCTTTCAAGTATTCTGAACCACCGAAGCTGTGTTGCAGACTGGGAAGGATTGCGGTTGGTTAAGCACAGTAGAAGGAAATATGGGGTATCCTTTACCTCGCCTGATTCCCCAATCCACCAGAGTGCTGGGTTATGTATTCTCTATCGCCTGACTCTCCTGTGCCAGGAAATCATTACATTGGGCGAGGAGATCCGAACCCTGGAGAACCTCGCACTCGGATCCAGGCTCATATCCAGACTCAGCGTTGAGACGGCATCTTACATCCTCATATACAGCAGCAATGGAGGCGTACTTTCCCTGCCAACAGTCTGGATCAGATCACCAAAAGTTTTATCCTCAGTTGGAGGCATCTCATTTTTGATAATCTTTTGAACCCTCGTAGGTGCATCAAGATCAGCCATGGGAATCTGGTTGAAGCGAATGGCGTAGATGCATGACGCCAATGCAAACTGCTCACTGATCGGTCCAGCCGGCAGAGTCTCGTAACCCTTATTCAACTTGCAGAATGGTTCACTATATACTACTCTAATAGATAAGTAAGCGCTTATTTAGAAGTAAGATGTCTTACCTACTTATTATCTAGTGTTAGTATAGGTAGTAAGTAAAAGTTTAGTCTAATAGAAATATAGCACTGCTAGGTATAGAGCCTAGAGGAGGGTATAAAGCAGAGACAGAGTCCTGGAGAGGACCAGACAGGGAAGCGTTTCTTTTCAGAGACTATGCCTCCTGGATACTTTTGGGGTTTGAAGACTATTGACGTGATTTAAGTGGAAAACCAAACGTCGCAATACCTAGCTGCCGTTTGTACTTGCGGTTTTGAGACAGGATAGCTCATGTTCACGTCACTGATGATCTACCATATCCTCTCGCCATCTTTGACAGTAAGCAAGTGCAGCTTAGTAGGTACGCAAAATGTTGGATAGTATTCCTGCGTGTTAATCAATGTTTTCAGTCTATTTTAAGCTTGCAACAGTGCCTAGAGCGGCTGCCTACTAGACCACTTCTCTTTCTTGCTGCTACAGACTCAGGCAGTGACTTCTGTCTAATGCGCTGTGTTACGACTCACTTTCGACTCAACCCAACTGAGTAAACAACGAAAATACCAAGTGAATAACATCCCGGCGCCGGTGTATGAACGAAGGTGGTGGATATTCTACAAAACCCGGCGCAGGGGCGGGCGACAGAAACAGAGGTCAACGCCAGCTCCTGAGCCTTCAGTTGAACTGATAACCATGAAACATGCCTATGTCGCATTCGCAGCCAGGGTCGGGCTCTTGACGACAAGGGCTGATGTGGAAGAACACACCTGCGAGCAGTAAGGGGGTTGACAGTGTCGCAAAACTACACGTAATGTGCTCCGCTGGTACTAAAACTTGGGAATTTCGTTGCCGGGGGGTTCGTTACGTTGGCCTGTAGCGAGTGAGGACAGGATATAATGGAAATGTAAAGCAACGATGCCTGGTGTAGATAATTACACCTATACAGTGCTCACGTGGAAAGCAAAGCGAGTGATATGTTTGTGTGACAAAAGTCCAGTAATTACCCAAACGCGAGCACGATACATACAGCCATGACGTCTCCAATGGGCGCGCCACGTCCGTAAAGAAGAATAGAAGAAAGAAACTCCATATTCTCCATGTCCAAAATCAAATCCCATCCCAAACTCATGAATCGTTACAAAGGGAAAACACTTATCGAGCGAACCGACCGAATGATTTCTGCCAAGCCTCTCGCTATGTCAACTTCATCCATCGTCGTCGAATGCGAGAAGACGGCAGTGCTGGCAACCCGCGGTTTCAAAACCTAGCCTTCGAAGCTGCGAGCATACGATGCCTTCTCGAATCTCGATATCCCGCGGGGCCGAGGCGTCAAATATCGAATGTAACCCGCTTCACGCCTGAAAAGCCGTGTTAGAAACGAAACCACGTCATCATCGTCACAGCACGGGGTGACTTACTGGAAGCCCTTCTCCTCTTGGATGCGTAAAAAGCATACGTCGAATCCTCCTCGCCGCCGTAGTCCCCGTCTTTGTCTTTGCCTGACGCCAAGATCTGTGCAAAGCCGCAAGGTCAGTCCCGCTGGTGTAGCCGGAAAACAGCAAAGAAGAGGGAGGGCAACCCGACGTTCGCCCGATGAAACACGTACAAAGTCGAATCTGGATGCGGCAAAGACCAAGGCCATGAGCACGATAACCACAAGGAGGAGACCTCCGAGGCCGTTCATGTTGTAAAACATTCTCAACATTTCTCCTGTCTTCTCTCTCTCTCTCTCTCTCTCTCCCACTTTCTTGTCTATGGTCTCGGTGAGGATATCGCTCTCGCGGGCGGTGGAAGTGGTTCGATCGATCGATCGCAGTGACGCAGTCTCTGGTAGGGGGGGTAGGTATGTTGTCTCACACAAGCTTCTCGAGCTGTCCTCAACCAACGCCAAGGCACGGCAATCAGCGGCTAGTGAGGAATGTTGGAATTTTTTTGGCTCCGGGGCGCGTCCAGGGAGAAAAAGAAAGGGAGGGGAAGTTCTGCGGGCTTCTGGAATGGGCGGCTCAAGACAGCATTAAATGAAACCCGAATCGCGGGGTCAGACAGGATGAGCCATGCTCCGGACCGAGGACGGCGGGCAATTAATAAAACAGAAACCACGAAAGATGGAGGACTCGTGGGGAGACCGACGCAATAGAGTTGGGCCTGATCCGTGATAGACAAGTGACCTTATTAATAGCAAACGGCTGATCCCCAGCAGCCGGCGCACCCCCCCTTTTTTTCCTTCCGATGGGTGCGGCGGAAGCCGACATCTAAACGGCCGAGAGTTAATACATTGTGCCATTGACGGAATTGGGGAAGAAAAGGATCCGCGATTAGGCATCCTTATCCCCTGTCAGGTAGGCCTCGGTGGCCTCGTACATCGTACCCGCCCAAGGAGACACGTGGTGGGTGGGATAGGTACGCTGCGCCCGACCAGATCGTCCGTGGGTGGTGTGGCTGCTCCCCTTGACAGCTGGAACTACTACGTACGGAAGGGCGCTCGTTGGTGTGTTGGAGGCTGCCCAGAATGAGTGTCCGTTTCGAGACCGACGGAACGAAGGGGAAAGCAGTCTGGGGTAGTACGGAAGTCAAACACGAAAAGGAACTGGGGGGGGGGTCCGTCCGGGGAGCGAACACCAGGCGGCTGGGCCAGCTGCTATTGTCTACAGTCGACAATCAGATCAACTGGCAACGATAGACAGGCATACTGTATACAGTAGGTACATCAAAGGCCCAGCCCCGATGTGCGTCTCCCACAAACAAAACACTTCCATCCATGTCTGTGTCAGGCTGTCAGCAGGCGCGGAACGGTCGAAGAATGCGGGGAAGGTAAGGGAAGGGGCGTCGAGCAGGCCAAACAAGCAAGGCAAGGGGGAAACGAAGGTTGACCGAGGCCGAGGTGAGGAGCGGGAATGGCTGAGGCGTGTCCAATGGCCGGGCTGCGTAGGCGGCCTGTAAGCTGCAGGCTGCAGCAGAGTTGCGATAGGGCGACAAGAGAGAGGGAAGCAAAACAAAGAAGAAGAGGAGGAGTCGAACGGTTGGTGTGCATCAGCAAGGGTCAAGTCAATACCGGTAGCTATGAAGAAGAGAGTCAGATAACTGGTTCCCGTTTGTTCTTCTTGAGTACGGATATCCGTACTTGTAAATGCCCGCTCTCCATTACGGAGACTTGTTAGCAGCCCTCCCATCCACATCGCCATCGCCGTGGATGATGGGGTATTAGAGTTGCACCGGTACATGCGCGCATTCTTGGATCATTAGGGGGTTCTATTCATTATTAAAGGTTGTAGTTAGTTGTATGTGGTCATTATCATATCCGCCGATGCCAATCGAATGGTCTATCAGGCGCGCTCTGCCCTTTATTGTACTCATCCATCCATCAATCCGTCATGGAGAAGTTTGAGTAACCCGGCCTTCCAAAACGCCATCCTCCTTGTGTGTTTTCCTTCTTCCTCTCTGTTTTTTAGTCATCTTCACCCGAAGATCCGGAAACAGAATGCCACGCCAAGAGATACGAAACTGATGCCCAAAGCGCCGTGCAGATAAACGCCATTTTAAACTTTTCCGCCGATGGTCTCCCCGTTTGTCCCGGAAGCGAGTTGGGTGGGAGTGAGTGAGCGACCGAGCGCGTATGCGTGTGTGTGTGTGGTGGGTGTGTGTCGAAGGTGAGTTAGAGTGAGAGTGAGAGTGTGAGTGAGAGTGAGGGTGAGACGTCAATGTCACTCAGTGAAAAGCGTTAGACCAGCCAGGGCGAAGAAGGTCGGTCCCCTTTTGTCTGACCACCCTTTTTCTCTCTCCACTCCCTCGTCTTCCCCCAACAGAATGGGAGAATGGGAACTTTTTTTTTCTTTTTTTACAATGGCGAGGAACTGGAGCAATCAAACGCAAAGGTGGCTGCGAGCCAACCTGTGGGATTGATCCCTCGAAGAACGAGTCCGAAAGCAGACGAGTGCCGGAACGACGCCCACTCACCCACTCACTCACCCACCCCCCCCTCATTTCGGTGGGCATCCGAGCTAGACATCGTCCGCTCGCAGCAGCGCCTTGACCTCGAGGGCCTCGTCGACGATGAGGGCCCAGGTATCGAGGATATAGTCGCGCAGCTCCATGAGCACCATGACCGCATACGCCGCCGTCATCATGGAGAGACAGTAAAACGCCTAAACCCGACGTCGGTCAGTTTAGTCTCAACAGTCTTGCTTTGACATGGTATGGTAAGGGGGGGGATTTCTGTTGTTTTGGCTCCGGATGCATCCTTCATTTTGAAGAGATGAAAGCGCATACCCGAGCCGAGACAAAACGGACGGAAGAGGGAAGCGGAGAATGATGTCATAAAAGCAAAACTTACCGACACAAGACCCAAATCTCCCCATCGCACCACAGCCAACTCGCCCAGGCCGTAGAGACCGTCGATGCCGGAAGCGCCGCCCGCCATCGCTCCGGCGTCCGGCCTGCTGCTGTGCACCACCCGCAACTCCTCGACGCTGCGGAGCCCGTCGGGCACGCTCTGGAATCCGTAGTAGAACATGCCCATCGCGACAGGCATGGGCAGCGCATGGTAGGCCCAGCACAGGCTGGTGAAGACGCCCCTCACCAAGAGGCCGACCAGCTCCCTCGGCGGTCTCGTGAGGTCCAAGACGCCCCTTAGGAAGTAGTCGAAAACCACGGCGACCAACGTTGCCAGGGGGTGCAAGGGCTGCACTTGTCGTGCCGCTTGTTTTTGTTGTCGCTGATGTTGTTGTCGCTGCCGGGCCACCGCTGATGACCGCCTCGACGAAGACGAAGACTGAGACGAAGACGAGGGCATGGCTGGCTTAACTTGGAGGCGGGCGGACGAGAGGTGCGGAGAGGCGAGGGCGGAGAGCCTCGGGGCCGGGTTGTACGGGTGGTGTTGCTGGTAATGGTAGTTGTGCGGCCCCGAGAGGCCGGCACCCATCATGGCTTTTTGCGTCAAGGTCCCCGTTGACATGGTATCGACGGGAAGAGGCGGACCCGGTAGAGATGTAGAAGGGATGGGATAGACCGAGGAATAGATGATGGGAGGAAAAGAAGAAGGAAAAAAGGACGGAAAAGCAAGACACCTCTAGTCTTGGACAATCCGAAGGGGCCAGGGTTGGGCGAGCGGGCGGGCTGGCGGTGCCTAGGGTGAAGGGGCCCAAGATTATAAGTCGTTGAGCGTATGTGGGTGAAGTGATCTGAGAGGCAGCAGAGACCCGAGCGAGCTACAGCGACGACGTGGGGAGGTGGGTGTTGAGTAACGGTGGTGGTGGTGGTGGTGCTCGAGCTTTATGACAAGCTGGGCTGCAAAAGCAAGGGCGAGGGGAAAGACGCAAAAAAAGAAACACCAAGAGAGAGAGAGAGAGAGAGAGAGACAGAGAGACAGATGGCAGGGCAGGTTGAGAGCCACAGTAGTAGCGTTTGCGTTGCCTTAGCGCGCTGGCTGCTAGCGACGCACCGTTCGCGACGACACCGTCCTTATGCAGTCGGCAGGTTTTTATTTTATGTTAATGCTGTGAGGTTTTAGAGGTGGGGGGGGGGGCCGTCGTCGATCGCGCTGTTCGAGATGAGGTGAGGGAGCGTCGAAAAGGCAATGTCTCTGTCTGCCAGAATGTAAGCCAGTCAGCTAGTCCATGCCTGTCTGGTTCCGTAGTGGTGTTGGTGGTGTTGGTGTTGATAA
>PJEX01000084.1:136428-148898 GCA_005350895.1 Colletotrichum tanaceti
GGGGGGGGGGGGGACACGAAAAGGAAAAGGTAAACAACAAGTGAGTGAGTGAATGAGTGAGTGAGCACAGCACGTTGGAAGATGGACAATATCGACATCGGCACGCAGGGGAAATGTCGTCGTCTTGTAGAATCGAAATTGGCTCTCATCAATTCTCTCTTCTCACCCTCATCCTCCTCATCCTCGCCGTCCTCCTCCACCACCACCGCCTTCACCACCATATCCTCCTCTACCTACCCCTGGCTACATCGGCTCCCTTGATCCTCGGTGTGGGCGCGAATGCTCGTGTGTATGGGGGGAAAAAAAACCATCCCCCTTCTCCAAGATAGTCTACCACCCTCCAGCCTGGACAAACGGCTGGAATGTTGTCTCTCAACACCACGCCAAATCGAAATAAAAACAAGTCCCACCCTCCTCCCATTGTACCCTATCCTGCCTATGCAATCCTATGCAATCCTACCCCAGGTCAGACAGTCGGACGGACGGAATGCAAAGGTAAAGAGCTATGGTATCTATGTATCGTCCATGCAGTTATGCATGCATAGCAAAACGAAGAAGCAACAAAAAGGCGAGAGAGAGAGCCAGAGCAAAAAAGGGAAAAGGCCAGAATGTGGTACTATCCGCAATGACACATGAGACAGGACGCCTTTCCAACCCATGCTTTCCCACGTTCCAATTATAAATCGTCCTCCTTCGTTTCTCCGTTCAGGGGCCCAAACTGTAGTGGAGAGAAAGCCACCGTCGTGTCTTTTTTTTTTTTTCTGTGTTGACGGACCACTCCCGGTTGGCTGCTTCGCGCGCCTCTTTGCCTCACGGACACGCCACTTTCAGGCTAATTTTTCGCATCCGACCGCTCCGTCTCAACCCGGCGCTGTCTTCCCCTTCCCCGATATTTTGCTCCGCAGCTCCGCGGTGCCTGTTTCCACTGCTGTCATCCTCGAGCGCCTCGGATAGTCCTCCGGTAGGTCTCTTCCGACCGCGGATGCGCGCCTCTTCGTCTCGTCCCAGAAACCGGTGGATCATGCGGTGGTCGAGGATGCGCTCCTCTTTGTCGCGAGGCCCAGCCTTCTCCGTCTTGGGCCAGATGTAGCCGTAGAGCTTCGAGTGTCGCTCGCAGCGCGGGCACGCACTCTTGGTGTAGTATGCATTCTGCTGCACGAAGGCCGTCTCACAGTTCATGCAACGAACCCATGCCGTCTGCGGCTCCGAGAGCAGCAGCGGCGTTAGAGTGTAATCGCCGGGCGTTCGCGTCTTTGCGGGAGGCGTCGTCTCCTTGATGAAGGTGCGCCGTTGATACTTGCGCTTCTTCCTCAGACCTGGCGCTTCCGCCTGTTGCTGTGCAGGTGCTGGTGCAGGTGCAGGTGCTGGTGCTGATGCTGGTGCTGGTGGCGGCGGCGGCTGGCTGGCAGCCTCCTCCGCCTCCTCTTTCGCCGTCTCATTGACCTTCGCACAGACTTGGGGTTTGTCAGTGATCGGCACAGGATTCCCCATCAACTCCAGTGCCACGACCTCCAGTGTCTGCACACTGTAGGAGGAGCCGCGGTTGCCCGGGATATCTTGTTCGGTTGACAGCACGGCCTCATCCTTTGACGTTTGCGATATGCACTCTTGGTGGGGGTACTCGAGCGGCTCCGTTGCTGAGAGCATCCTGCCAACCTGCATCGACATCAAACCGCTTCTGCCTGGGATCTTCGTTGCGCCTGCATTTGACCTGGCCATCGGTCTCGTGTCGGCGTCATCGCCCACGGCGGCTGCAATGCTCATGCGATCCTGTCTCGCCGCCGCGGTGATGCTCGTTGAGTACGCTATGGCAGTCCATCCCGAGGTGACGCCCCTATTGTTTTTCGAGGGCGGAGATGGCGGATTGCACAGGGAAGAAATGGGAATCGACCTAGATGCCATGAAAGATGCGGTTCGAATCGGAGCGGATGTTTCAGCAGACGTCGCAGCTGTAGTATCGGTCTGGACCTGCCGTTGCATCGAAAACGGCTCCGCCTTGGCCAGGACTTCCTCCGTGGACTCCTCGCTTTCCTCCTCCTTGATAAGCTCCGTCTTCTTCTGGGGCTGGGTCGGTTCCGGGGTGTCCTTCTCAGGCTCAGTGATGTCCGTCACCGAGCCATCCTCGTTGGCACCGCTCGTCGACGACATGCTGCGCACCGAGCCAGAGGCCGATGAGCCGTCTCTTGAGCTGACAAGGGTGTCTTCTGGAGGAACCGTGATTGCTTGTGCGGCTGAGACCTTTCGTCTCTTTGAAGGCGTGATGGGGGGCGTGACGAGAGAGTCGAAAGATCGCTTCTGATCCGGCGATAAAAACTCGGACATGGCAGAGTCGGCTGCCAGCGAGTCACGGCCAGACTTACCACCTCTCGGTCGAGACTTGGATACCCGAGGCCGTATGTTCGGTGTGCCGGAAGGTGTCCGGGACGAAGGGGCGACACTCTCGTCATCCCTCCTGCGCCGGCGCAAAGAATACCCGTCCATGACGGACTCTTCGATGCTTTTCTTGATCACGACTTCTTCCGTCGGCGCCCAACCGTTGATACACCGAATCTCGCATGTTCTACAGAGACATTCGCAATTATCTTCCCCAAAATAATTCTCTGCATATGTGACGGTAATCTCCTCTCCAACATCAATGTTCCTCGTAGCAATGATTTCGATTGTGGCCGAAGATGTCGTCATGAGCTTCGCATTGGCCCCGCAATCGTGGTTCGCAAATCGGGCCGGTCCCATGAATAGACTGGCGCATTTGTTCCTCGCGGATATAATGATGCTGAAGTCCTTTTTACGGGCCGTCATTTCCCGCTCCTCTTCAGGGGAGATGTTGACCTGGGTTCCGGCCAGGTACTTGATCGTCTCGTTCCTTCGGATGAAGCGTCGGGCAGTGATGGCAGCCTCGTGAGACACAATCGTATAGCGGTTCGTGGAATTGACCTCGAAGGGACAGTCAGGAAGGTAGACCTGAGTGTAGCGGCGCATATGGCGCTTGAAATCATCTTTCGCCTTGTCCGTCTTGAGGGCGGCAAAGAACTTGCGGAAGCCATCCGTGGATAGTAATTTGCGCTCGGCGGAATCGAGATCCTTGTTGACGGTAATCTCGCTCTGAATGATCTGGGTAATGTCCTCTTCGCGCACACCTCGGGAAGGGTGGTACGAGTTCCGGTTCTTGGGGATCGTAGTCCAGTAGAAAGCCTGCAACGTGTCAGCTTCTTCTTGATCTTATTTTCCAGCCTTCGCATGGCAAGGGCTTGGCTGCCCAGCCGGACCGAGCACCGTACATGGTCAACCAACGCATCCGTGAGAAAATCGTCATAGGAGGCAAGTTGTGCCAATGTCAGTGTCTGCTTCTGCTTCTGCTTCTTAACCGCGGCACCGGAGGGAGGCATCTTGGAATGATTCCCGTCACAGCCGTCGCAGCCGTCGCAGCCGTCGCAATTCCAGTCTCGGCGCAACGTCGAAGCGGGCGATAGCGAGAGAAGGCTAAAAGAGCTTCGGAAGGAACCAGCGTCGGCGCACAGAACAAGGAGTGGAGGACGGAGCCAAGATGGATGACGGTCGGACTCCGTTCGATAGCCGCGCACACAAAGGGCGAGGATAAAAGGAGGCGTCGATTGTCGGTGAGAGAGCGAGCGCAAGTGGTGGCCGGGTCGATATCTGTCGCAAGTGTCCGCCGAGGGACAAGAGCAATGCAATTCGTTGGCGAGATTGGGCAGCAGGCTGATCCTCCCAGAAAGGCGCAATGGCTGGGTGAGTGAACAGGTAGGGTCAGCTCAGGTCGGGTGTCGTCATCTCTTCTGGCGCAAAGGGGTCGGAAACAAGCAACTAGGGAGTGGCGGCAGGCGGGCGGTGGAGATTGAATGCGCAGGGCCGTGGATCATATGAGTGAGGCTAACCGCCTGTCTGTTCGATCTTTTGGTGCCGGTCAGAATCAAGGAATGAAGATGGGGAGCAAGATAGCTTCACCCACCGAGAGGGAGAGACCGGACAGACGAAGGCGAAGCAGAGACGGACAAGGGAGGTTGAGAGTAAGGTTAAAGTGAAGCGAGGCGAGGAGTGAAATGAGTTCTAAAAGTGGATGAGGCGAAGTCCCGTTGGATGGGGTTTGCCTGAAAGAGAAAATGGGAAGCCGCCGTCCGTCAGTCCCGATTCAATTTGCTGCATCCCGGCCAAGATGAACGGACGGGTTGTACCTCTCGGGCTCGGGCTCGGGCTCAAGGCAGTTCTAAACTTTCAACTGGCTTCCAGCACCACACGATAGCAAACGAGTAGACAGTCATTCTAGAGAAGGAAAGGAAAAGAGAGGCACAGTGTCCAAAGGCAGGGAAGTCAATAATACTAGACACAACACAGCAGAGGGAATCGTTGGATTGGGCCTTACTGGGACTTGGGCCAACCAGAAGCCGTCCAAGTCGCCGGCTAGGCGATTTTCGTCCAGGTGGGTCTTCCGGCCCCCCCCAAGCTGAGACGTCAAAACAGTCGCACAGACCAGGTTGGCTGGATGTGTCAGCCAATCAGATGCACGTCGTCTGATCGGGCTAAGCCTCAGCAGCCCGGCAACCAAACCAAGCTTGCCAATCTGCACCCCAAAGCCGAAGCCCCACCAAGGAAGCATCCCGGATATACATCCTCCCGTCATTCCGAGTAGTCGCGGAATTTCAACTTTGCAGTCCCACCTTTCAAGATAGCATCAGCGACAGTGACCAGCTAGGGGAGATCTGGTAATCCACAGCCCACTCACTCGCTACCTATTTCTTGTCGCCAAGATGATTCAACTGAAGGTGTGTTTGCCTCGGGTTAGATCCATGTCGTGCGGAACTTCTGGTACTGACTTAAACTACTAGACGGTGCTGCAATGCATCGACAACTCGGGCGCCGCAATGGTCGAGTGCGCCATGGTTGTCGGCCAGAAGAAGCTCGCCCGCATCGGTATATCTCCGCCCCCACCAACGACGAACTTTCAACATGTGCAACATCGAACTCGACTCCTAACATGAGATACAACAGGTGATAGAATTGTCGTCGTCGTGCAGAAGCACCGCGGCGCCGGTGACGGCGGCATGGCTGGCTCCTCGGCCGCCAACAAGGTCAAGCGCGGCGACATGCGCCACGCCGTCGTCGTCCGCACCAAGCAGAAGACGGTCCGCCCCGATGGCAGCGTCATCCGGTTCGACGACAACGCCTGCGTCCTGATCAACAAGGCCGGCGACCCCGTCGGCTCGCGCATCAACGGTGTCGTCGGCGCCGAGCTGAGGAGGAAGAAGTGGAGCAAGATCCTTTCCATGGCGCCCATGCACGCATAGAACCATAAAAGGGAAGGGGACAGCTGTTGTTGGGTGGTGCAAGGGGGAGAGGGGAGGGGCGAGCTGTGTAGGATGTTTGTACATGTACAGGAAAATCATCAAGAGTACGGGAGTGTATTATATGAAAGCATGAGCGGGCGTTTTACCAAGGTTGGCAGTCGATACCAATCTCCATCAAACACAACACCATTCACAAAGTAGAAGACGTCGCCACAGGCTCACGACAAGGGGCATGCGGTCAAGAAGTAATTCTGCCAGTCGTAGGACGATATTGATTGTTTCAAAGCTAAAGACAAAAGCCATGGCCACCTCGGCCTTTTCCACACCCATTTGGAAGCTCCAACGCCGTAAGAACTCCATACAATGCAGGATCTCCCCTCTTCCAACACACAAATTCTTCGGGTATCGTCAAAAGGTCGCGTCTTTTACTGGAAGATGTGACCGCAATCGCAGCAAACATAGAACAGTTTCTGCAGACAGGGCAGGTTAGCCAACGATACCGTATTTTGCAGAGGGAGTGGGCGGTGGCTTTAACATACCATACCCGTCTCGGCACTTCGCTGCTGAGACTGGAAGAAGACAGCCTCGCCGCCCTTGCAAACGGGGCATTCCTTGTTTGATCGTGGAAGCTAGATCCGAGCAAGATGCAGTGTCAGCCAGCTGATCACAAAGGAGGTCTCGAATCCAGAGTGGAAGCAAAAATTCCGTTGCAATAGCCAACCCAGCACCGTCCCGAGTATCGTGTCCCGAATGTCAAATCATCGGCTGACCGCCAGCTGGAAGGTCGGCCACGAGACGTTGCGGTTTGCCGAGTCGGGGCCCCGGGTAAGGGCGATGCCCGCTAGGCCCAGGTTGATATCGTCCGAAGTGACCGATTCCTTCTCTTCGTCGTATTCGTCGAGCGCCTCATCTTCGGCCATATCCATCAGGTCGTCCCAGGTGATTTCCATCCTCTTGCTCTGGGAATCGGCAGGTTGAACAACGACGGCCGAGACATTGAAGTCGTCGGACGGGTTGCCGCAGCCAGTGCACAAGATGGCGTGGCCGCACCCGATGCATATAACAGGGGCAAGAACACACTGGGAATGACCTACGGTAGGATCTGAGCCCACATCCTGGGTCACACCAGCCGTCTCGCCGGCAGCGTTGTTCATGACGTTGCGGAAGACGCAAGTCGACTGGGCTTCCTCGGTGAACTGGCAGGTTCGGCAGGTGAACTGAAGACGGTGCGTCTCCTCGTCCTCCTTGGGGTAGAGCATGTTGGAGCATTCGGAGCAGAAGCGAAAGGTGATTTGTTCGAGTTTCTTGTTCGCCGACTCGTCCTGGGAGGTGGTAGACATGGGGGTAGCCATCGTGCCGGTCGGTCGTGAAGCGATTTGGGAGGGGTAGAAAGATTTTTCTTCTTCTTTTTCCTTGATAGGATGCGATTATCGTTTCGATAGGCTGCGTCGCGTAGGGGCTATTGACCAAAATCGAAGCTTCTTGTGCTTCTGGAGAAGAATGGCGCAATATGGTGTTGTTGCGAAGATGAGGCAGCACCAGTTGGAAAAGCGAAGTGCAGCACGGATACAAATATGAAAGGTGGAAAGAGCACTGAGGCGGCGGCGGCAGAAAAGGTGGGGCGTTCGGTCGCCAGTCGCTGATTCACCGAACCGATTTGCAGGTGAGTCACTGGGATGGAAATTTAGGTATTGCGATCCGAAGGATGGCCTAGAGGTGGTAGAACCGCAATTGAGGAAGTCCCGGAAAGAAGACACACGCTAAAAACGGACATGTGATTTGGTTCGAATGCTGTCTATTTGTGGCCTCATACCACTAGGTTCGTCACACAGTTTTGGCCTCATGCGCAGTTGTCTCACCAGATGCCCAAGGTAGTATCCGTAAGCACGTTGCAAAAGAGGTTGGGTACTTTAATGATTGAACCGAATGGATAATCTACCCAAGTCCGCTCAGGAATTACATTGTCAGTTTTTGGTGAGACTCGTTGGCACCGGCGTGACTGCGCTTGAGGACAGCCAAGTTCATGCAGTTGCGCTGATTGCGAGAAGCATTCTGGTCTTCTACAGTCGGAGAAATCCTAATAGAAGAAAACAGGCGCGATCAGACGGATCGACAGGGCTGGGATGGGAAACCTTGGGACTCTGACAAAGCACGTCTTTCGAATTCCACGTGACGTACCTCGCTGCGAGTGAAGCGGGTACCTGGCCATTGGTACTACCGTACTGTAGTACGAGCCTACGAGGACTGAACCCCTCCTTCTAGCGCTTTCCTCCCTTCTGCGCCTCCCCCTGCAAGGCAAGGCAAGGCGGGGGACCGCAACAGACAGCTGGCAGGGAGACCTAGAGGTCATCAGATCCCCCCGGGCAACCCACCCCTCACTCTTTAGTGTCGTCTCCACTGACGCTGGTTGGTGCCGCAGAAGCTTGCCCCCGCTGTTCTTTTATTTTCCATTTCTTTTCCCGCAGAGCGAAAGGAAGTGAAGCGGCATCTGTCACCCCGGGCAGCCACACGTCATCCTTCAGTTCCAGTTCCGTCCCCCAGATCTTTCGTCTAATCTGTTAGCAGTTCGCCGCCTAAGGGATCTTTCTGTTGTTGTTCTTTTTCTTTTTACTTCCTCCTCCTCCCGTACCACCATATTGACCATCCATAGGTAGCACCGGATACGCTTGTTTGCATCATCAAACCTGGTTAAGTCCGTCCCATCCAGGCAAGCCCCGTCTGCCTGCTCGTACCTTTTACCCCGAGACCCGCCCCATCGTATCCTTCAACCTGACTTCTTCTTCCCCATCTTCCTCTACTCTCGCGCTCCGGACCAACCAACAGCTCGGGACACGGTGACGACGTCGCTCTCCTCTCGTCAAAACTCACCTTCAGAAGCACACTGCTTTTCAACTATACCACTTCAATCGACACTCTTTCGTCGCAATCGCCGCCACACACACACACACACACACACAACACAATGGCAAGTGAGCATGGAGGTGATCACTCAACCGTAGCCTCAACCTCATCCTTCGGCCGTCGCATGCCGCTTCCCTCCTCCAGGCTGCTCTGCTGGGGCATTGGCTTAATCCACCGAGACAACACCATTCCAGGCCGATAGCTGACAAAACAATGTGCTCCAGGCTGATACCGGTCTCCCCTCGGGCTGGGAAGTGCGACACTCCAACTCCAAGAACCTCCCCTACTACTTCAATGCTGCCGAAAAGGTCTCGCGCTGGGAGCCGCCCGCAGGAACCGACACGGAGAAGTTGAAGCACTACATGGCCACCCACCACAGCGCCGGCGCCGGCGCAAGGCCCCAGGCCGTCCCCGCCCCCGAGGGCAAGATCCGCGCCGCCCACCTGCTGATCAAACACAAGGACAGCCGTCGCCCCTCGAGCTGGAAAGCGGTGCGTTGTTAATTTGCCCCAAACCCCTCAAGGCGCGTAGTGAGTACAAGAGCTAATACGCACGCCCCTTCAGGCTGAGATCTCTCGCAGCAAGGAGGACGCCCTCGAAATCATCAAGGCACACGAGGAGAAGATCAAGTCTGGTCATATCTCCCTCGGGGAACTCGCCCTGACCGAATCAGACTGCAGCAGCGCCCGTAAGAGAGGCGACCTGGGCTACTTCGGCCAAGGCGACATGCAAAGGGAGTTTGAGGAAGCGGCTTTCGCCTTGAACCCTGGCGAGATCAGCACCGTTGTTGAGACGGCGAGCGGGCTGCACTTGATTGAAAGGTGGGCACATTTCCTGCACGCGACAAGATTTCATAACAAACCGCTAACATGACATGACAGACTGGAGTAAGACCGACCAACGTAAAGTGGAAGACATCACCACATGTATGCGAGCAAGCAAGCAAGCATGGACTGGAAAGGGGGTTCGAAATGTTGAACCGTGTTGTCGATATGGTCCGCATGGCCCGAGCCTGTGCTTATCCCGCGCCCCATTAACATGCCGTACCAGCTCATGACTGTACACCAAAACAAAAATACCACGCGCATCTGACGATTCCACGAGCTGCTTAAGGACGAATGTCTCCATTGTCTATTTGCCCGTGAACCAAATGCTATGCTGCTGCTCTAAGAGTTGCCGCTCGCTGACCCAGAAAAGCTCCTATCACCGGCGAATTGCCACAATCACCACTGCTCACTCGCTATCGTCACCAGAACGGTTGTAAAAGGCTCAACTGCGGTGAAAACAACAGTCATGACCCCGAACACGGTCATTGAAAGCGCAGCATACGGCGCGGCCCGGCTTTTTCTCTCGTAGAGGTACGACACGCCCATAGCAGCGCCATTGATTCCAATGGCCGCCCCTACTGCGATCGTTAGCGCGTTGTCCCTGGCCGATTTGTCACCTTCGACCTGTTGTTCCTCGTCTCGACCTTCAAGTCCCAACTTGGATAGCAGGTAGGGGTACATCAACTGTCCCAGGATGCCATTGCTCACCACCAGCGCAGCATTCACGGACCTATTGCCATGAAGAGCGGCCATGGCGGGCCCCGCGAGCGCGAGCGTTGTGCTCCGCGCCGCAAAGGAGAGTGACTCTCCGCCGCCGAGGCCGATTCTGATTGCGATGATAACGGACAAGAAGACGTTGAGCGCTGCCATGCCGACAGAGATCAACACCACGGCCGCGCCGGCACGGGACCAGATCTGCCGGCGGCATTCGAAAAGCTTGAAACCCCAAACAACAATACCGCATTCGAGAATCGAGAGGGCCATGTCACCCGCACCAAACCAGATTGTCCCGCCATCTTCTCTGACCGTCTGGTTTTTGACTGCGGCTGTCATGAGGTCGGAGAGAGAGCTGCCGCTGCTGAACAACATGAGTTTTAGTTCGATCGGCAGGTTGTCCGCTGCGGCCTTGGCGCGAGTGTAGGCGATCATTGTGAGCGTCGTGAGGAGAACCGGATTGAGGAGCGTGACAGCTGTCGTCTTGAAGGCAGGGGAGTCGGCGAGGAGATGGCTCCGGCTAAAACCGCGTTGTAGCCGCGTGCTGCTGACCCAGGCGAACCAGATCATACAGCCCTCCATCACCCAGTCGCTGCGAGTGACGCTTGAGACAGGGATGCCGACGACGAAGAGGCAAAAGAGTGCGAGGGCCATGGGGTAGCACTCCTTGACCCAGCTGCCCAACGTGTCATGTTCGCTCCCGGAGTCGTCCGGCCGCCGCGGAGTCGAAAACGATGGGCGGCTCGACAGTTCGCCGACAGCGTTCGGGGGCTGACTGGTAGTTAGGCAGTCGCTGTCGGTAAAGTAAGCCGAGGCGGCCCTCGATTCAGGGCCCAACCCCGCCTCTTTGTCGGTGTGGTATCCCGCCACTACGGTTCCGTTCAGAGTTGTTGTATCTGACGCCCTTCGGCCGATGGTTTGCGGCGGCGCTTCGGCGCGCCGCTGTGAAGCGGCGGCGGCTTCGGGCTGCCACGCCTGCTCGACTTCTCTGTTCGCAAAGCGGTGGAGGGAGAGAGGAGGGAATCCGAGGATACCTGCCAGAATCCCCCAAGAGATGAAAAAGCCAAGAACCCAGAAGATGACATTTGTGAAAACTGCCTCGTCCGTTAGGTAGTTCACTCAGACGGATGGGCTCAAAAGGTAATGTGAAGAAACTTACAAAAGTTTCCAATCACTCTTCCAATGCCTTTACCAGCAAGAATCTGCTCCTTGGTTATGATGATGATGGGAACAGGGAAGGCGATGCCGAGGTTGCTGTTGATGAAATCGACCTGACCGTGTTAGCATCTTGAAGCAGTCGGACGAGGGGACGGAAGCCAGACGGACCTTGGACTTGATGTTGCGGCGATAAAAGCCATCCGACCCCAGGCGGAGCTGCGAGATGGAGACCATGGACGCAAACACCAGAAGCATGCCCAAGATGGACGACAGGAACTCGAGACCCGCCGGTCTCAGTGCCAAGGAGAGACACCATATGAGCAGCTCACTGGCGATGAAGATGACGACGACCCAGAAGATTTCACCCATACGCCGGAGGACCGTACGCCCCCTGGCCCTCCATATGTGTGTTTCGCTGCTGCTGTTCTTTCCGTCGCTGCTTCTCCGGGACATTCGCAATGGCACGTGCAGTGATATCTTGGGGACATGATCTGTGAAATGTCTGATATAGCGGTAAGCCGAGAGAGAAATGGACTCGAAGCGAGCAGAGATGCTTGCGGCCATAGTGTGAAAAAGAAAAGGGGGGGGGTGGTTGAGGTGGAGGTAAATGGGGTGACGGACACAAGAGTGTGCGTGTAAGTGGTGTGCGACCCAAGACTGCCCAAACCGATGTAACGGCGAATTGTCAAGTGAAGCAATCACGCAAAGGACGGAAAACAAGACAACCTGAAAGCTATGAAGACACCAAAGAAAAACGGGCTCATGCTTTCCTGGGTTGAGGTCGCACACGCCCGGTATATATCGACGAGGATTACCGATAGGGAGGGAGAGAGGCTCGTCGAAAGCTAGACGGCACCCTTGGCCATGACACGTCACTATCAGACTCCAGTGTCGAAAATCCAAGCTCGATAATCGTTGTTGGATAGGCGACATGGAGTTCAAAGAGGGCAGTGAGGAGATGGCGTGTGTATTGGGCGTGGGGTCCACTGGGGCGATGTGGTGTGTGTGTGTGGGATGGCATCACAAACGCTCTGCTGGCCAAGAGAACTGGGCGTTGATAAGTCCCCGGGTCCCGTTGGGAAGTGTGGCGAACACAAGGGACTTGCGACTGCGAACGAGAGGAGGAACGCTTTTAGTCCTTCATGTCCCCCTCATCCACCTACCTCCCGCGGAGCGGAGAGAAAGCATTCTCGGCGACGGGGTCATTTCATTGCCGTCAATGCGGGGGGAGATGTCGCCTCTTGGTGGTGACACGGACAGATCATGTCAGATATCACCGTAGTGGAATGCAAGCCTCGTCTCTGTTTGGACTCGGGGCACCAATTCCACCTGGATCAGAGCCTTGCGCACCTTCAACGAGCGCAGAGTATCCTACGGCCCCTCCATCCGGACCGTGCCGGACGGGTTGGGGTCGCTCTTGGTCGCGTCCGCAGTGGGTGATGTCCAGACAGCTGATTTCACGTCAAGAATCTCCTCGATGCGCCCCCAGCATCAAAGCTTCTAAGTAATCTAGTCATGGGGGTCTGCATCTGTCAGAACTGACAAGCTGGGGGGGGGGGGGGGGGGGGGG